>JANJXV010000686.1:435245-452440 GCA_024803745.1 Megascapheus bottae | reverse complement strand
TTACCCTAACCCTAAACCTAGCCCTAAACCTAACCCTAACCCTTACCCTTTACCTAACCCTAACCCTAAGCCTAACACTAAACCTTACCCTTACGGTAAACCTAACCCTAACCCTAACCCTAACCCTTACCCTTACCTTAACCCTAACCCTGACTCTAACCCTTACCCTTACCCTAACGCTAACCCTAACCCTAACCCTAACCCTAACACATACCCTTACCCTAACCCTAACCCTAACCCTTACCCTAACCCTAACCTTGACCCCAACACTAAACCTAAACCTAATGCTAACCCTAACCCTTACCCTTACCCTAACCCTAAACCTACACCTAACCCTAACCTTAACCTTTACCCTAACCCTAACCCTAACCCTAACCCTAACCCTAACCATTACCCTTACCCTAACCCTAACCTTAACCCTAAACCTAACCCTTACCCTTAGCCTAACCCTAACCCTAACAATTACCCTAACCCTAACGCTAACCCTAACCCTTACCTTAACCCTAACCCTAAACTTAACCCCAACCCTAAACCTAACCCTAACCCCAACCCTAAACCTAACCCTTACCCTAACCCAAACCCTTACCCTTACTCTAACTCTAACCCTAACCCTAACCGTAACCCTAAACCTAACCCTAAACCTAACGCTAACCCTTACCCTAACCCTAAAACTAACCCTAAAACTAACCCTTACCCTTACCCTAACCCTAACCCTAAACCTAAGCCTAATCCTAACCCTAAACCTTACCGTTACCCTATACCTAACCCTAACCCTAACCCTAACCCTAACCCTTAATCTTACCATAACCCTAACCGTAAACCCAACCCTACCCCTACCCTGAACCCTAACCCTTAACCTAACCCTAACCCTAGCCCTAAACCTAACACTAACCCTAAAACTAACCCTAACCCTAACCTTAACCCTAAACCTTACCCTTACCGTAACCCTAACCCTAAAACTTACCCTAAACCTAAACCTAACACTTACCCTTATCCTAACCATAACCCTAACCCTAACACTTATCCTGACCCTAAACCCAACCCTAAGCCTAAACCTAACCCTAACCCTTACCCTAACCCTAACCCTAACGATAAGCCTGAACCTAACCCTAACCCTTACCCTTACCCTAACCATAAACGTAACCCTAAACCTAACCCTAACCCTGACCCTTACCCTTATCTTAACCCTAACCCTAACACTAAGCCTTACACTTACCCTAACGCTAACCCTAACTCTAACCCTAACACAAACCCTAACACATACCCTTACCCTAACCCTAACCCTAACCCTAACCGAAAACCTAACCATAATCCTAACCCTAAACCTAACCCTAACCGTAACCTTAACCCCAACACTAAACCTAACCCTAACCCTAACCCTAACCCATACCCTTACCCTAACGCTAACCCTAAACCTAACGTTAACCCTAACCGTAACCCTAATTCAAACCCTAACACTTACCCTTATCCTAACCCTAACCCTAACCCTAAACCTAACCCTAACCCTAACATTAACCCTAACCCTTAACCTTACCCTAACCCTAACACTAACCCTAAACCTAACACTAAACCTAACACTAACCCTAACCCTAACCCTTACCCTTACCCCAAACCTAACCCTAACCCTAACCCTAAACCTAACCCTTACTCTTACCCTAACCCTAACCGTAAACCTAACCCTAACCCTAACCCTAACTCTAACCCTTAACCTAACCATAACCCTAATCCTAAACCTAACACTTACCCTAACCCTAACCCTAACCCTAAACCTAACACTAACCCTAACCCTAACCCTTACCCTTACCCTAACCCTAACCTTACAGTTACCCTAACCCTAACCCTAACCCTTACCCTAACCCTAACACTAACACTAACCCTTACACTTACCCCAACCCTAACCCTAACCCTAAACCTAACCCCTAACCCTGACCCATAACCTAACAATAAACCTAAACCTAACCCTTACCCTAACCCTAACCCTAACCCTAACCCTAAACCTTACCCTAACCCTAACCCTAACCCTAACCCTTACACTTACCCTAACCCTAACCCTAACCCTAAACCTAACCCTAACCCTAACCCTAACCATTACCCTTAACCTAACCGTAACCCTAATTCTTACCCTAAACCTTACCCTTACCCTTACCTTAAACCTAACCCGAAACCTTACCCTAAACCTAACCCTAACCGTAACCCTAACCCTTATCCTTATCTTAACCCTAACCCTAACCCTAACCCTTACACTTACCCTAACGCTAACCCTAAACCTATCCCTAACCCTAACACATACCCTTAACCTAACCCTAACCCAAAACCTAACCCTAACCCAAAACCTAACCCTAAACCTAACCCTAACCCTAACCCTAACCCTAACCCTAAAATTAACCCCAACACTAAACCTAACCCTAACTCTAAACCTAACGAATACTCTTACCCTAACGCTAACCCTAAACCTACCCTTAACGCTAACCCTAATCCTAACCCTAAACCTTACCCTTATCCTAACCCTAAACCAAACCCTAAACCTAACACTAACGCTAACCTTAACCCTAACCCTTACCCTTACCCTAACCCTAACCCTAACCCTAACCCTAAACCTAACACTACCCTAACACTAACCCTAACCCTAACCCTTACCCTTACCCTATACCTAACCCTAACCCTAACCCTAACCCTAACCCCTACTCTTACCCTAACCCTAACCGTAAACCTAACCCTGCCCATACCCCTATCCCTAACCCTTAACCTAACCCTAACCCTAACCCTAAACCTAAATCTAACCCTAAAACTAACCCTAACCCTAACGCTAACCCTAACCCTTACCCTTATTCTAACCCTAACACTTCCCCTTACACTAATCCCTACCCTAATCCTAACCCTAACCCTAACCATTACCCTAACCCTAACCCTAAAACTTACCCTTACACTAAACCTAACCCTAACCCTTATCATAAGCCTAACCCTAACCCTAACACTAACGCTTACCCTAACACTTACCCTAATCCTAACCCTAACCCTAACCGTTACCCTTACACTATCCCTAACCCTAACCTTAACCCCAACCCTAAACATAACCCTAATCCTAACCCTAACCTTACCTTAACCCTAACCCGAACACTAACCCTAACACTTACACTAAACCTAACCCTAACCCTAACCCTAACCCTTACCCTAACCACTACCCTAACCCTAACCCTAAACCTTACCCTAACCCTAACACTAACCCTAACCCTTACATTTACCCTAACCCTAATACTAACCCTAACCCTACCCCTAACCCTAACTCTTACCCTTACCCTAACACTAACCCTAACCCTAACCATAAACATTAACGTTACCCTAAACCTAACCCTAACCCTTAGGCTAAACCTAACCCTAACCCTTCCCCTAACCCTAACCTTAACCCCACACTAACCCTAACCCTAACCCTAACCCTAAACTAACCCTGAACTGAACCTTAACCCTAACCCTTACCCTTACCGTAACTCTGAACCTAACTCTAACCCTTACCGTAATAGTAACCCTAACCCTAAACCGAACACTAACACTAACACTAACCGTAACCCTAACCTTTATCCTTACCCTAAACCTAACGCTAACCCTAACCCTAACCCTAACCCTTATACTTACCCTAACCCTAACCCTAACCCTAACCCTAATCCTAACCCTAACCCTTACTCTTATCCTAACCCTAACCCTAACCCTAACCCTTACTCTTACCCTAACCTTAAACGTAAACCTAACCCTAACCCTAACCCTAACCCTTAACCTAACCCTAAAACTAACCCTTACCCTAACCTTAACCCTAACCTTACCCTTACCGTTACCCTAACCCTAACACTAACCCTAAACCTAACACTAACCCTAACCTTAACCCTAACCCTTACCCTAACCCTAACACTAACCCTAACCCTTAACCTAATCCTAACCCTAAAGGTATCCCCTAACCCTGACCAATAACCTAACCGTAAACCTAAACCTAACCCTTACCCTAACCATAACCCTAACCCTAACCCTAAACCTAACCCTTCCCCTAACCCTAATCCTAACTCTAACCCTAAACCTAACCTTTACCCTAAACCTAACCCTAATCCTAACCAAAACCCTTACGCTTATCCTAACCCTAACCCTAACCCTAAACCTAACCCTAACCTTAACCCTAACCCTTACCCTAACCCTAACCCTAACCGTATCCCTAACCCTAAACCTAACACTAACCCTAACACTAACCCTAACTCTAACCCTTACCCTTACCCTATATCTAACCCTAACCCTAACCCTAACCCTTACCCTTACCCTTACCCTAAACCTAAACCTAACCCTAACCCTAACCCTTACTCTTACCCTAACCCTAAACGTAAACCTAACCCTAACCCTAACCCTAACCCTTAACCTAACCCTAACCCTAACCCTTACCCTAACCCTAACCCTAAAACTAACCCTATCCCTAACCTTAACCCTAACCTTACCCTTACCGTAACCCTAACCCTAACCCTAACCCTAAACCTAACACTTACCCTAACCTTAACCCTTACCCTTACCCTAACCCTAACCTTACAGTTGCCCTAACCCTAACCCTAACCCTAAACCTAGCCCTTACCCTAACCCTAAAACTAACCCTAACCCTTACACTAATCCTAACCCTAAAGCTAACCCCTAACCCTGACCCATAACCTAACCCTAAACCTAAACCTAACCCTTATCCTAACCCTAACCCTAACCCTAAGCCTAACCCTAACCCTCACCCTAACCCTAAACCTAACCCTAACCCTAACACTTACCCTTACCCTAACCCCAAACCTAACCCTAAACCTAACCCTAACCCTAACCCTTAACCTTACCCTAACCATAACAGTAACCCTAACCCTAAACCTTACCCTTACCTTAAACCTAACACTAAACCTTACCCTAAACCTAACCTTAACCCTAACCCTAACGCTTACCCTTATCTTAACCCTAACACTAACCCTAACCCTAACACATACCCTTACCCTAATCCTAACCCTAACCCTAACCGTAAACCTAAACCTAACCCTAAACCTAACCCAAACGCTAACCCTAACCCTAACCCTAACCTTAACCCCAACACTAAACCTAACCCTAACCCATACGCTTACCCTAACGCCAACCCTAAACCTAACCTTAACCCTAATACTAACGCTAACCCTTAACCTGACCCTAAATCTAATCCTAACCCTAACACTTACCCTTATCCTTACCCTAACCATAACGCTAAACCTAACCCTAACCCTAACCTTAACCCTAACCCTTACCCTTACCCTAACCCTAACCCTGACCCACACCCTAAACCTAACACTAACCCTAACACTAACCCTAACCCTAACCCTTACCCTTACCCTAAACCTAACCCTAACCCAATCCCTAACCCTAAACGATAACCCTAAACCTAACCCTACCCCTACCCCCACACCTAACCCTTAACCTAACCCTAACCCTAACCCTAAAACTAACACTAACCCTAAAACAAACCCTAACCCTAACCTTAACCCTAACCCTAACCCTAATTCTAACCCTGATACTTACCCTTATCCTAACCCTAACCCTAACCCTAAACCTAACCCTAACCTTAACCATAATCCTTACCCTTACCCTAACCCTAACCCTAACCCTAAACCTAACCCTAAAACTAACCCTAACCCTAACCTTAACCCTAACCTCACCCTTACCGTAACCCTAACCCTAACCCTCACCCTAAACCTAACACTAACCCTAACCATAACCCTAACTCTAACACTTAACCTAACCCTAACCCTAACCCTTACCCTAACCCTAACCCTTACGCTTACCCTAAACCTAACCCTAAACCTAACCTTAACCCTAACCCTATCCCTAACCCTATCCCTTACCATTACACTAACCCTAACCCTAAACCTAACCCTAACCGTAACCCCTAACCCTAAACCTAACCCTACCCCTTACCCTTACCCTAATGCTAACCCTAACCCAAACCCTAACCCTTACACTAACCCTAACCTTAACCCTATCCCTAAGCCTAAAACTAACACTTACACTTACATTAACCCTAACCCGAATCCGAACCCTAACCCTTATCAGAAACATATCCGTAACCCTAACCCTTAACCTAACCCTAACACTAACACTAACCCCTAACCCTAAAGATTACCCTAACCCTAACCCCTAACCCCAACCCTAACCCTAATCCTAACCCTTACCCTAACCCTAACCCTAACCCTAACACTTCCCCTTACCCTAAACCTAAACCTAACCCTAATCCTTACAGTTACCCTAAACCTAACCCTAAACCTTACCCTAAACCTAACCCTAAACCTAACCCTGACACTTACCCTAACGCTAACACTAACCCTAACCATAAACCTAACCCTAACACATACCCTTACCCTAACCCTAACCCTAACCCTAACCCTAACCCAAAACCTAACCCTAAACCTAACTCTAACCCTAACCCTAACCCTAACCTTAAACCCAACACTAAACCGAACCCTAACCCTAACCCTAACCCATACCCTTACCCTAACCCTAACCCTAACCCTGACCCTAACCTTAATCCTAACGCTAACCCTAACCCTAACCCTTACCCTTACCATAACCCTAAACCTAAACCTAACACTAACCCTAACCATAACCCTAACGTTAACCCTAACCCTAACCATAACCCTTGCCCTTACCCTAACCCTACCCCTAAACCTAACCCTAACCCTAAAATTAACCTTAACCCCTAACACTAACCCTAACCCTAACCCTTACCCTTATTCTAACCCTAACCCTAACCTAACACTTACCCTTACCCTAATCCCTACCCTAATCCTAACACTAACCCTATCTCTTACCATAACAGTAACCCTAAATTTAACCCTAACCCTAACACTAACCCTAACACTTACCCTAACCCTAAGCCTAACCCTAACCCTAACCCTTATCCTAACCCTAACCCTAAACCTTACCCTAAACCTAACCTAAACCCTAACCCTAACCCTAACCCTTACCCTAACCCTAACCCTAATCCTAACACTAACCCTTACCCTTATCCTAACCCTAACCCTAACCCTTAACGTAACCCTAAACCTAATCCTAAACCTACCCATTAACCTTACCCTAACCCTAACCCTAACCCTAAAACTAACCCTATCCCTAATCTTATCCCTAACCCTTACCCTTACCGTATCCCTAACCCTAAACCTAACCCTATCCCTAAACCTAACACTAACCCTAACCCTAACCCTTACCCTTACCCTAAACCTTACCCTAAACCTAAACGTAACCCTAACCCTTAACGTAACCCTAAACCTAATCCTAACCATACCCATTAACCTTACCCTAACCCTAACCCTAACCCTAAAACTAACCCTATCCCTAAACTTAACCCTAACCCTTACCCTTACCGTATCCCTAACCCTAAACCTAACCCTATCCCTAAACCTAACACTAACCCTAACCCTAACCCTTACGCTTACCCTAACCCTAACCTTACAGTTACCCTAACCTTAACCCTAACCCTAACCCTAACCCTAACCCTTACCCTAACCCTAACCCTAAACCTAAACCTAAACCTAACACTAAACCTAACACTAACCCTAAAACTAACCCTTACCCTTACCCTAAACCTAACCCTAACACTAACCCTAACCCTTACTCTTATCCTAACCCTAACCGTAAACCTAACCCTAACCCTAACCCTAACCCTTAACCTAACCCTAACCCTAATCCTAAAACTAACCCTAACCCTAACCTTAACCCTAAACCTTACCAGTACCGTAACCCTTACCCTAACCCTAACCCTAAAGTAAACCTACACTAACCCAAAAACTAACCCTTACCCTTACCCTAACCCTATCCTTACAGTTACCCTAACCCTAAACCTAACCCTACCCCTAACACTTACCCTAATCCTAACCCTAATAATAACCCTTGCCCTAATCCTAACACAAAACCTAATCCTTACCCTAATCCTAACCCTAAACCTAACCCCTAAACCTGACCCATAACCTAACCCTAAACCTAAACCTAACCCTTACCCTAAACCTATCCCCAACCAAATCCCTAACCCTAACCCTTACCCTAAACCTAACCCTACCCCTACACCTAACCCTTAACCTAACCCTAACCCTAACCCTAAACCTAACACTAACCGTAAAACTAACCCTAACCCTAACCTTAACCCTAACCCTAACCCTAATTCTAACCCTAATACTTACCCTTATCTTAACCCTAACCCTAACCCTAAACCTAACCCTAACCTTAACCATAATCCTTACCCTTACCCTAACCCTAACCCTAACCCTAAACCTAACTCAAAAACTAACCCTAACCCTAACCTTAACCCTAACCTTACCCTTACCAGAACCCTAACCCTAACCCTCACCCTAAACCTAACACTAACCCTAACCCTAACCCTAACTCTAACCCTTAACCTAACCCTAACCCTAAACCTAAACCTAACACTAAACCTAACCCTTACCCTTACCCTAAACCTAACCCTAAACCTAACCCTAACCCTTACTCTTACCCTAACCCTAACCGTAAACCTAACCCTAACCCTAACCCTAACCCTAACCCTTAACCTAACCATAACCCTAATCCTAAACCTAACCCTTAACCTAACCCTAACCCTAACCCTAAACCTAACACTAACCCTAACCCTAACCCTTACCCTAACCCTAACCCTAACCCTAACCCTAAAACTAACCCTAACCCTCACCTTAACCCTAACCTTACCCTTACCGTAACCCTAACCCTAACCCTATCCCTAAACCTAACACTAACCCTAACCCTAACCCTTACCCTTACCCTTACCCTAACTCTAACCTTACAGTTACCCTAACACTAACCCTAACCCTAACCCTTACCCTAACACTAACACTAACACTAACCCTTACACTAATACTAACCCTATCCCTAACCCCTAACCCTGACCCATAACCTACCCTCAACCTAAACCTAACCCTAACCCTAACCCTAACCCTAAACCTTACCCTAACCCTAACCCTAACCGTTACCCTTACCCTATCCCTACCCTAACCTTAACCCCAACCCTAAACATAACCCTAATCCTAATCCTAACCCTTACTTAACCCTAACCCTAACACTAACCCTAACACTTACACTAAACCTAACCCTAACCCTAACTCTAACCCTTACCCTAACCCCTACTCTAAACCTAACCCTAACCCTTAACCTAACCCTAACACTAACCCTAACCCTTACACTTACCCTAACCCATAACCTAACCCTAACCCTAACCCTAACTCTTACCCTTACCCTAACCCTAACCCTAACCCCAACCCTAACCCTAACCATACCCTTACCCTAAACCTAACCCTAACCCTTACGCTAAACCTAACCCTAACCCTTTCCCTAACCCTAACCTTAAGCCCAACACTAACCCTAACCCTAACCCTAACACTAAAGTAACCCTAAACTGAACCTTAACCCTAACCTTTACCCGTACCGTAACTCTAACCCTAACCCTAACCCTTACCGTAATACTAACCCTAACCCTAAACCTGACCCTTACCCTAACCCTAAACTTACAGGTACCCTAACCCTAACCCTAACATTAACCTGAACACATACCCTAACCCTAACCCTAACCCTAACCCTTACCTTAAACCTATCCCTAATACTACCCCTTACCTTAACCCTAACCCTTACACTAACCCCTAACTCTAACCCATAACCTAACCATAACCCTAACCCTAACACTTAGCCTTACCCTAATCCTAAACCTAACTCTAACCCTATCCCTAACCCTAACCCTAACCCTTACCATAACCCTAACCCTAAGCCTTACCCTAACCCTAACTCTAACCCTAACACATACCCTTACCCTAACCCTAACCCTAACCCTAACCCTAACCCAAAACCTAACCCTAAACCTAACCCTAACCCTAACACTAACCCTAACCCTAACCCTTACCATTACCTTAAACCTAAACCTAACCCTAACCCTTACCCTTACCCTAACGCTATCCCTAATCCTAACACTAACCCTAACACATAACCTTACCGTAACCCTAACCCTAACCCTAAACGTAACCCTAAAGCTAACCCTAAACCTGACCCTAACCCTAACCCTAACACTAACCTTAAACTCATCACAAAACCTAACCCTAACCCTAACCCTAACCCTAACCCTTACGCTTACCCTAACCCTAACCCTAAACCTAACCATAACCCTAACCTATCCCTAACCCTTACCCTTACCCTAGTGCTAACCCTAACCCTAAACCTAACAATTACCCTTACCCTAACCCTATCCCTAATCTTAACCCCAACCCTAAACCTAACACTAACCCTAACCCTAACCCGAACCCGAACCCGAACCCGAACCCTAACTCTTATCCTAACCCTATCCCTAACCCTAACCCTTAACCTAACCCTAACACTAACCCTAACCCCTAACCCTAACCCTAACCTGAAACATAACCCCTAACCCTAACCCTAACCCTTACCCTTATCCTAACCATAACCCTAAACCTAACACTTATTCTTACCCTAACCCCAACCCTAACCCTAAACCTAACCCTAACGCTTACCCTAACCCTAACCATAAACCTAAACCTAACTGTAACCCTTACTCTTACCCTAACCCTAAACCTAAACTTAAACCTAACCCTAATCCTAACCCTTACCCTTACCCTAACCCTAATCCTAACCCTAACCCAAAACCTTACCCTTACCATAAACCTATCTGTAAACCTTACCTTAAACCTAACGCTAACCCTAACCATGACCATTACCCTTATCTTAACCCTAACCCTAACCCTAACCTTAAACTTACTCTAACGCTAACCCTAACCCTAACCCTAACCCTAACACATACTCTTACCCTAACCCTATCCCTAACCCAAAACCTTACCCTAAACATAACCCTAAACATAACCCTAACCCTAATCTTAACACCAACACTAAACCTAAACCTAACCCTAACCCATACCCTTACCCTAACGCTAACCCTAAACCTAATCTTAACCCTAACCCTAAACCTAACCCTTACCCTAAACCTAACCCTAATCCTAACCGAAACCCTTACGCTTATCCTAACCCTAACCCTAACCCTAAACCTAACCCTAACCCTAACCTTAACCCTAACACTTACGCTAACCCTAACCCTAACCGTAACCCTAACCCTAAACCTAACACTAACCCTAACACTAACCCTAACACTAACCCTTACCCTTACCCTATATCTAACAATAAACCTAACCCTAACCCTTACCCTTACCCTTACCCTAAACCTAACCCTAACCCTAACCCTAAACCTAACCCTTACTCTTACCCTAACCCTAAATGTGAACCTAACCCTAACCCTAACCATAACCCTTAACCTAACCCTAACCCTAATCCTAAACCTAACCCTTACCCTAACCCTAAGCCTACCCCTAAAACTAACCCTAACCCTAACCTTAACCCTAACCTTACCCTTACCGTAACCCTAACCCTAACCCTAACACTAACCCTAAACCTAACACTTACCCTAACCTTAACCCTTACCCTTACCCTAACCCTAACCTTACAGTTACCCTAACCCTAACCCTAACCCTAAACCTAACCCTTACCCTAACCCTAACACTAACCCTAACCCTTACCCTAATCCTAACCCTAAAGCTAACCCCTAACCCTGACCCATAACCTAACCCTAAACCTAAACCTAACCCTTACCCTAACCCTAACCCTAACCCTAAGCCTAACCCTAACCCCTACCCTAACCCTAAACCTAACCCTAACCCTAACACTTACCCTTACCCTAACCCCAAACCTAACCCTAACCCTAACCCTAAACCTTACACTTACCTTAAACCTAACCCTAAACCTTACCCTAAACCTAACCTTAACCCTAACCCTAACGCTTACCCTTATCTTAACCCTAACACTAACCCTAACCCTAACACTTACCCTTACCCTAAACCTAACCCTAACCCTAACCCTAACCGTAAACCTAAACCTAATCCTAAACCTAACCCAAACCCTAACCCTAACCCTAACCCTAATCTTAACCCCAACACTAAACCTAACCCTAACCCATACCCTTACCCTAACGCCAACCCTAAACCTAACCTTAACCCTAATACTAACGCTAACCCTTAACCTGACCCTAATCCTAATCCTAACCCTAACACTTACCCTTATCCTAACACTAAACATAAGTCTAAACCTAACCCTAACCCTAACCTTAACCCTAACCCTTACCCTTACCCTAACCCTAACCCTAATCCTAACACTAACCCTAACACTAACCCTAACCCTAACCCTTACCATTACCCTAAAACTAACCCTAACCATAACCCTAGTCCTTACTCTTACCCTAACCCAAAACAATAACCCTAAACCTAACCCTATCCCTTAACCTGACCCTAACCCTAATCCTAAACCTAACCCTTACCCTTACCCTAACCCTAACCCTAACCGTAAAACTAACCCTAACCCTAAACTTAACCCTAACCCTTACCCTTACCGTAACCATAACCCTAACCCTAACCCTAACCCTATCCCTAAATCTTACACTAACCCTAACCCTAACCCTCACCCTTACCCTAACTCTTACCTTACAGTTACCCTAACCCTAACCCTAACAGTTACCCTAACCCTAACCCTAACTCTAACCCTTACCCTAACCCTACCCCTAACCCTAACGCTAACCCTTACCCTAACACTAACCCTAAACGTAATCCTTCCCCTTACTCTAACCCTAAATCTAAATCTAACCCTAACCCTAACCCTAACTCTATCCCTAACCCTTACCTTAACCCTTACCCTAACCCTAACCCTAACCCTAACCCTAACCCTAAACCTTACCATTACCTTAACCCTAAACCTGACCCTAACCTTTACCCTTACCCTAACGCTATCCCTAACCCTAACCCTAAAGCTAACCCTAACACATACCCTTACCCTAACCCTAACCCTAAACTTAACGTAATCCTAAAGCTAACCCTAAAGCTAACCGTTAACGTAACCCTAACCCTAACCCTAAACCTCACCTTCTCCCCAACACTAAACCTAACCCTAACCCTAACCCTTACCCTAACCCTAAACCTTACGCTTACCCTAACCCTAACCCTAACCCTAACCTTAACCCTAACTCTATCCCTAACCCTATCCCTTACCATTACACTAAACCTAACCCTAAACCTAACCCTAACCGTAACCCCTAACCCTAACCCTAACCCTACCCCTTACCCTTACCCTAATGCTAACCCTAACCCTAACCCTAACCCTTACCCTAACCCTAACCCTAACCCTAACCCTAACCCTAAAACTAACACTTACACTTACATTAACCCTAACCCGAATTCGAACCCTAACCCTTATCCTAAACCTATCCCTAACCCTAACCCTTAACCTAACCCTAACAATAAACCTAACCCCTAACCCTAAAGATTACCCTAACCCTAACCCCTAACCCTAACCCAACCCTAACCCTTACCCTTATTCTAACCATAACGCTAACCCTAACACTTATCCTTACCCTAACACCAACCCTAACCCTAATCCTAACCCTTATCCTAACCCTAAGCCTAACCCTAACACTTCCCCTTACCCTAAACCTAAACCTAACCCTAATCCTTACCCTTACCCTAAACCTAACCCTAAACCTTACCCTAAACCTAACCCTAACCCTAACCCTAACCCTAACCCTAACACTTCCCCTTACCCTAAAGCTAAACCTAACCCTAATCCTTACCCTTACGCTAAACCTAACCCTAAACCTTACCCTAAACCTAACCCTAACCCTAAACCTAACCCTTACACTTACCCTAACGCTAACACTAACCCTAACCCAAAACCTAACCCTAAAACTAACTCTAACCCTAACCCTAACCCTAACCTTAAACCCAACACTAAACCGAACCCTAACCCTAACCCTAACCCATACCCTTACCCTAACCCTCACCCTAACCCTGACCCTAACCTTAAACCTAACGCTAACCCTAACCCTAACCCTTACCCTTACCATAACCCTAAACCTAAACCTAACACTAACCCTAACCCTAACCCTAACCTTAACCCTAACCCTAACCATAACCCTTGCCCTTACCCTAACCCTACCCCTAAACCTAACCCTAACCCTAAAATTAACCCTAAAGCCTAACACTAACCCTAACCCTAACCCTTACCCTTATTCTAACCCTAACCCTAACCTAACACTTACCCTTACCCTAATCCCTACCCTAATCCTAACCCTAACCCTATCTCTTACCATAACCCTAACCCTAACCTTAACCCTAACACTAACCCTAACCCTAACACTTACCCTAACCCTAAGCCTAACCCTAACCCTAACCCTTATCCTAACCCTAACCCTAAACCTAACCTTAACCCTAACACTAAACCTAACCCTTACCCTAACCCTAACCCTAATCCTAACCCTAACCCTTACCCTTATCCTAACACTAACCCTAACCCTAACTCTAAATCTAACCCTAACCTTAACCCTAACCCTAACCCTTACCCTAACCCTAACCCTAACCCTAACCCTAAACATAACACTAACCCTAACACTAACCCTAACCCTAACCATTACCCTTACCCTAAACCTTACCCTAACCCTAACCCTAAACCTTAACGTAATCCTAAACCTAATCCTAACCCTAACCATTAACCTTACACTAACCCTAAACCTAACCCTAAAACTAACCTATCCCTAACTTTAACCCTAACCCTTACCCTTACCGTATCCCTAACCCTAAACCTAACCCTATCCCTAAACCTAACACTAACCCTAACCCTTACCCTTACCTTAACCCTAACCTTACAGTTACCCTAACCTTAACCCTAACCCTAAACCTAACCCTAACCCTAACCCTTACCCTTACCCTAACCCTAAGCCTAAACCTTAACCTAAATATAACACTAACCCTAACACTAACCATAAACTAACCCTTACCCTTACCCTAAACCTAACCCTAACACTAACCCTAACCCTAACCCTAACCCTAAACCTAACCCTAACACTAACCCTAACACTTACTCTTATCCTAACCCTAACCGTAAACCTAACCCTAACCCTTAACCTAACCCTAACCCTAATCCTAAACTAACCCTTACCCTTACCCTAACCCTAACCCTAACCCTAACCCTAAAACTAACCCTAACCATAACCTTAACCCTAAACCTTACCATTACCGTAACCCTTACCCTAACCCTAACCCTAAAGTAAACCTACACTAACCCAAAAACTAACCCTTACCCTTACCCTAACCCTAACCTTACAGTTACCCTAACCCTAACCCTACCCCTACCCCTAACACTTACCCTAACCCTAACCCTAATAATAACCCTTGCCCTAACCCTAACACAAACCCTAATCCTTACTCTAATCCTAACCCTAAACTAACCCTTAAACCTGACGCATAACCTAACCCTAAACCTAAACCTAACCCTTACCCTAAACCTAACCCTAACCCAATCCCTAACCCTAAACCTAACCCTACCCCTACCCCTACCCCTAACCCTTAACCTAACCCTAACCCTAACCCTAAACCTAACACTAACCCTAAATCTAACCCTAACCCTAACTTAACCCTAACCCTAACCCTAATTCTAACCCTAATACTTACCCTTATCCTAACCCTAACCCTAACCCTAACCCTAACCTTAACCATAATCCTTACCCTTACCCTAACCCTAACCCTAACCCTAAACCTAACCCTAAAACTAACCCTAACCCTAACCTTAACCCTAACCTTACCCTTACCGTAACCCTAACCCTAACCCTCACCCTAAACCTAACACTAACCCTAACCCTAAACCTAACTCTAACCCTTAACCTAACCCTAACCCTAACCCTAAACCTAACACTAACCCTAACCCTTACCCTTACCCTAAACCTAACCCTAACCCTAACCCTAACCCTTACTCTTACCCTAACCCTAACCGTAAACCTAACCCTAACCCTAACCCTAACCCTTAACCTAACCATAACCCTAATTCTAAACCTAACCCTTAACCTAACCCTAACCCTAACCCTAAAACTAACCCGAACCCTAACCTTAACCCTAACCTTACCCTTACCATAACCCTAACCCTAACCCTAAACCTAACACTAACCCTAACCCTAACCCTAACCCTAACCCTAACCCTAACCCTTAACCTAACCATAACCCTAATCCTAAACCTAACCCTTAACCTAACCCTAACCCTAACCGTAAACCTAACCCTAACCCTAACCCTTAACCTAACCATAACCCTAATCCTAACCCTAACCCTTAACCTAACCCTAACACTAACCCTAACCCTTACACTTACCCTAACCCATAACCTAACCCTAACCCTAACTATTACCCTTACCATAACCCTAACCCTAACCCTAATCCTAAACCTTACCCTTACCCTAAACCTAACCCTAACCCTTACGCTAAACCTAACCCTAACCCTTTCCCTAACCCTAACCTTAAGCCCAACTCTAACCCCAACCCTAACCCTAACCCTAAACTAACCCTAAACTGAACCTTAACCCTAACCCTTACCTGTACCGTAACTCTAACCCTAACTCTAACCCTTACCGTAATACTAACCCTAACCCTAAACCTGACCCTTACCCTAACCCTAAACTTACAGGTACCCTAACCCTAACCCTAACATTAACCTTAACACATACCCTAACCCTAACCCTAACCCTAACCCTTACCCTAACCCTATCCCTAACCCTAACCCTTACCTTAACCCTAACCCTTACAATAACCCCTAACTCTAACCCATAACCTAACCATAACCCTAAACCTAACACTTAGCCTTACCCTAATCCTAAACCTAACTCTAACGCTAACCCTAACCCTAACCCTAACCCTTGCCATAACCCTAACCCTAAGCCTTACCCTAACCCTAACCCTAACCCTAACACATATCCTTACCCTAACCCTAACCCTAACCCTAACCCTAACCCAAAACCTAATCCTAAACCTAACCGTAACCCTAACCCTTAAACTTATCCTAACGCTAACCCTAACCCTAACCCTAACCCAAAACCTAACCCTAAACCTAAACCTAACCCTAACCCTAACCCTAACCTTAACCCCAACACTAAACCTAACCCTAACCCTAACCCATACCTTTACCCTAATGCTAACCCTAAAAATAATCTTAACCCTAACCCTAAACCTAACCCTTACCCTAACCCTAACCCTAATCCTAATCCCAACCCTTATGCTTATCCTAACCCTAACCCTAACCCTAACCCTAACCCTTACCATTAC
>JANJXV010000686.1:422745-427745 GCA_024803745.1 Megascapheus bottae | reverse complement strand
TAACCCTAAACCTAACCCTAACCTTTACCCATACCCTAACGCTATCCCTAAACCTAACCCCTAACCTAACCCTAACACATCCCCTTACCCTAACCCTAACCCTAACCTTAACGTAACCCTAAAGCTAACCCTAAAGCTAACCCTTAACGTACCCCTAACCCTAACCGTAAACCTCACCTTCTCCCCAACACTAAACCTAACCCTAACCCTAACCCTTACCCTAACCCTAACCATTACGCTTACCCTAACCCTAACCCTAAACCTAACCTTAACCCTAACCCTATCCCTAACCCTATCCCTTACCATTACACTAACCCTAACCCTAAACCTAACCCTAACCGTAACCCCTAACCCTAACCCTAACCCTACCCCTTACCCTTACCCTAATGCTAACCCTAACCCTAACCCTAACCCTTACCCTTACACTAACCCTAACCCTAACCCTAACCCTAAAACTAACACTTACACTTACATTAACCCTAACCCGAATCCGAACCCTAACCCTTATCCTAAACCTATCCCTAACCCTAACCCTTAACCTAACCCTAACACTAACCCTAACCCCTAACCCTAAAGATTACCCTAACCCTAACCCCTAACCCTAACCCTAACCTTAACCCTTACCCTTATTCTAACCATAACGCTAACCCTAACACTTATCCTTACACTAACCCCAACCCTAACCCTAATCCTAACCCTTACCCTAAACCTAACCCTAACCCTAACACTTCCCCTTACCCTAAACCTAAACCTAACCCTAATCCTTACCCTTACCCTAAACCTAACCCTAAACCTTACCCTAAACATAACCCTAACCCTAACCCTGACCCTTACCCTTATGTTAACCCTAACACTAAACCTAACCCTTACACTTATCCTAACGCTAACACTAACCCTAACCCTAACCCTAACCCTAACACATACCCTTACCCTAACACTAACCCTAACCCTAACCCAAAACCTAACCCTAAACCTAACTATAACCCTAACCTAACCCTAACCTTAAACCCAACACTAAACCGAACCCTAACCCTAACCCTAACCCATACCCTTATCCTAACCCTACCCCTAAACCTAACCCTAACCCTAAAATTAACCCTAACCCCTAACACTAAACCTAACCCTAACCCTTACCCTTATTCTAACCCTAACCCTAACCTAACACTTACCCTTACCCTAATCCCTACCCGAATCCTAACCCTAACCCTATCTCTTACCATAACCCTAACCCTAACCTTAACCCTAACCCTAACCCTAAACCTAACCCTAATACTTACCCTAACCCTAAGCCTAACCCTAACCCTAACCCTTATCCTAACCCTAACCCTAAACCTTATCCTAAACCTAACCTAAACCCTAACCCTAAACCTAACCCTTACCCTAACCCTAACCCTAATCCTAACCCTAACCCTTACCCTTATCCTAACCCTAACACTAACCCTAAACCTAACCCTAACCCTAACCTTAACCCTAACCCTAACCCTAACCCTAACCCTAACACTAACCCTAACACTAACCCTAACCCTAACCCTTAACCTTACCCTAAACCTTACCCTAACCCTAACACTAACCCTAACCCTTAACGTAACCCTAAACCTAATCCTAACCCTAACCATTAACCTTACCCTAACCCTAATCCTAACCCTAAAACTAACCCTATCCCTAACCTTAACCCTAACCCTTACCCTTACCATATCCCTAACCCTAAACCTAACCCTATCCCTAAACCTAACACTAACCCTAACCCTAACCCTTACCCTTACCCTAACCCTAACCTTACAGTTACCCTAACCTTAACCCTAACCCTAAACCTAACCCTAACCCTAACCCTTACCCTTACCCTAACCCTAACCCTAAACCTAAACATAAACCTAACACTAAACCTAACACTAACCCTAACCCTTACTCTTATCCTAACCCTAACGTTAAACCTAACACTAACCCTAACCATAACCCTTAACCTAACCCTAACCCTAACCCTAATCCTAACCCTAACCGTTACCCTTACCCTAACCCTAACCCTAACCCTAAAACTACCCCTAACCCTAACCATAACCCTAAACCTTACCAGTACCGTCACCCTTACCCTAACCCTAACCCTAAATTAAACCTACACTAAACCAAAAACTAACAATTACCCTTACCATAACCCTAACCTTACAGTTACCCTAACCCTAAACCTAACCCTACCCCTAACACTTACCCTAACCCTAACCCTAATAATAACCCTTGCCCTAACCCTAACACAAACCCTAATCCTTACCCTAATCCTAACCCTAAAACTAACCCCTAACCCTGACCCATAACCTAACCCTAAACCTAAACCTAACCCTTACCCTAAACCTAACCCTAACCAAATCCCTAACCCTAACCCTTACCCTAAACCTAACCCTAACCCTAAAACTAATCCTAACCCTAACCTTAACCCTAACCTTACCCTTACCGTAACCCTAACCCTAACCCTAACCCTAACCCTAAACCTAACACTTACCCTAACCTTAACCCTTACCCTTACCATAACCCTAACCTTACAGTTACCCTAACCCTAACCCTAACCCTAAACAAAACCCTTACCCTACCCCTAACACTAACTGTAATCCTTACCCTAATCCTAACCCTAAACTAACCCCTAACCCTGACCCATAACCTAACCCTAAACCTAAACCTAACCCTTACCCTAACCCTAACCCTAACCCTAAGCCTTACCCTAACCTTTACCCTAACCCTAAACCTAACCATAACCCTAACACTTACCCTTACCCTAACCCCAAACCTAACCCTAAACCTAACCCTAACCCTAACCCTTAAGCTTACCCTAACCGTAACCCTAACCCTAAACCTTACCCTTACCTTAAACCTAACCCTAAACCTTACCCTAAACCTAACCTTAACCCTAACCCTAACGCTTACCCTTATCTTAACCCTAACACTAACCCTAACCCTAACACATACCCTTACCCTAACCCTAACCCTAACCCTAACACATACCCTTACCCTAACCCTAACCCTAAACCTAACCGTAAACCTAAACCTAACCCTAAACCTAACCCAAAACATAACCCCAACCCTAACCCTAACATTAACCCCATCAATAAACCTAACCCTAACCCATACCCTTACCCTAACGCCAACCCTAAACCTAACCTTAACCCTAATACTAACGCTAACACTTAACCTGACCCTAATCCTAATCCTAACCCTAACACTTACCCTTATCCTAACCCTAACCATAACGCTAAACCTAACCCTAACCCTAAACTTAAACCTAACCCTTACCCTTACCCTAACCCTAACCCTAACCCTAACCCTAAACCTAACCCTAACCCA
Organism: Megascapheus bottae; assembly: GCA_024803745.1. NCBI lineage: Eukaryota > Metazoa > Chordata > Mammalia > Rodentia > Geomyidae > Megascapheus > Megascapheus bottae. Next base: position 424,418 of record JANJXV010000686.1, on the reverse strand, counting down.
AACCCTAACCCTAAACGATAACCCTAAACCTAAACCTACCCCTACCCCTACCCCTAAACCTTAACCTAACCCTAAACCTAACCCTAAACCTAACACTAACCCTAAACCTAACCCTAACCTTAAACATAATCCTTACCCTTACCCTAACCCTAACCCTAAACCTAACCCTAAAACTAACCCTAACCCTAACCTAAACCCTCAGCTTACCCTTACCGTAACCCTAACCCTAACCCTCACCCTAAACCTAACACTAACCCTAACCCTAAACCTAACCTTAACCCTACACCTAACCCTTGCCCTAACCCTTACTCTTACCCTAACCCTAATCCTAACCCTTACCCTAACCCTAACCCTATCCCTAACCCTAACCCTTACCTTAACCCTAACCCTTACACTAACCCCTAACTTTAACCCATAACCTAACCATAACACTAACCCTAACACTTAGCCTTACCCTAATCCTAAACCTAACTCTAACCCTAACCCTTACCATAACCCTAACCCTAAGCCTTACCCTAACCCTAACCCTAACCCTAACACATACCCTTACCCTAACACTAACCCTAACCCTAACCCTAACGCAAAACCTAACATTAAACCTAACCCTAATCCTAACCCTTACACTTACCCTAACGCTAACCCTAACCCTAACCCTAACCCTAACACATACCCTTAACCTAACCCTAACCCTAACCCTAACCCAAAACCTAACCCTAAACCTAACCGTAACCCTAACCCTAACCCTAACCTTAACCCCAACACTAAACCTAACCCTAAACCTAACCCATACCCTTACCCTAATGCTAACCCTAAACCTAATCTTAACCCTAACCCTAAACCTAACCCTTACCCTAACCCTAACCCTTACCATTACCTTAAACCTAAACCTAACCCTAACCCTTACCCTTACCCTAACGCTATCCCTAACCCTAACACTAACCCTAACACATAACCTTACCGTAACCCTAACCCTAACCCTTAACGTAACCCTAAAGCTAACCCTAAACCTGACCCTAACCGTAACCCTAACACTAACCTTAACCCCAACACAAAACCTAACTCTAACCCTAACCCTAACCCTAAGCCTAACCCTTACGCTTACCCTAACCCTAACCCTAAACCTAACCATAACCCTAACCTATCCCTAACCCTTACCCTTACCCTAGTGCTAACCCTAACCCTAACCCTAACAATTACCCTTACCCTATCCCTAACCCTAATCTTAACCCCAACCCTAAACCTAACCCTAACCCGAACCCGAACCCGAACCCTAACTCTTATCCTAACCCTATCCCTAACCCTAACCCTTAACCTAACCCTAACACTAACCCTAACCCCTAACCCTAACCCTAACCTGAAACACAACCCCTAACCCTAACCCTAACCCTTACCCTTATCCTAACCATAACCCTAACCCTAACACTTATTCTTACCCTAACCCCAACCCTAACGCTAAACCTAACCCTAACCCTAACCCTAACCCCAAACCTAAACCTAACCCTAACCCTGACCCTTACCCTTACCCTTACCCTTACCCTAACTCTAACCTTACAGTTACCCTAACCCTAAACCTAACCCTAACCCTTACCCTAACCCTAACACTAACACTAACCCTTACACTAATACTAACCCTAACCCTAACCCCTAACCCTGACCCATAACCTAACCCTCAA
>JANJXV010000686.1:407745-417745 GCA_024803745.1 Megascapheus bottae | reverse complement strand
TAACCCTAACCCTTACCATTACACTAACCCTAACCCTAAACCTAACCCTAACCGTAACCCCTAAGCCTAACCCTAACACTAACCCTTACCCTTACCCTAATGCTAACCCTAACCCTAACCCTTACCCTTACACTAACCCTAAACCTAACTCTAACCCTAACCCTAAATCTAACACTTACACTTACCCTAACCCTAACCTTACAGTTACCCTAACCCTAACCCTAATCCTACCCCTAACACTTACCATAACCTTAACCCGAACCCCAACCCTAACCCTTATCCTAACCCTATCCCTCACCCTAACCCTTAACCTAACCCTAACACTAACCCTAACCCCTAACCCTAAGATTACCCTAACCCTAACCCTAACCCTAACCCCTAACCCTAACCCTTACCCTTATTCTAAACATAACGCTAACCCTAACACTTATCCTTACCGTAACCCCAACACTAATCCTAACCCTAACCCTTACCCTAACCCGAACCCTAACCCTAACTCTTACCATTAACCTAACCCTAACCCTAACCCTAACCCTTACCCTTACCCTTACCCTAAAACTAACCCTAACCCTAAACATAATCCTTACTTTTACCCTAACCCTAACCGTAAACATAACACTAACACTAACCCTAAGCTTAAACCTAATCAATAACCCTAACGTAACCCTACCCCTAACCCTAACCCTAACCCTAAACTGTAACCCTAACACTAACCCTAACACTTAATCTTACCCTAACCCTTACCCTAATCCTATACCTAAACCTAACCCTAACCCTAACCCTAACTCTTACCCTTACCCTAACCCTAACCCTAACCCTAAACCATACACTTACCCTAAAACTAACCATAAACCTTACACTAAACCTAACCCTAACCCTAACCCAAACCCTTACCCTAACCTTAACCTTAACCCCAACACTAACTCTAACCCTAAACCTAACTCTTACCCTAACCCTAACCCTTACCCTTACCCTAAAACTAACCCTAACCCTAAACATAATCCTTACTTTTACCCTAACCCTAACCGTAAACATAACACTAACACTAACCCTAAGCTTAAACCTAATCAATAACCCTAACGTAACCCTACCCCTAACCCTAACCCTAACCCTAACCCTTACACTTACCCTAACCCTAACCCTAACCTTAACCCTAACCCTAAACCTAACCCCAACCCTAACCCTAACACTTACCCTAACCCTAACCTTAACACCAACACTAACCCTAACCCTAACAATTACCCTAACCCTAACCCTAACTCTAACCTTTACCCTTACCCTAACCGTAACCCTAACCTTAACCCCAACCCTAAACCTAACCCTAATCCTAAACCTAACCATTACCCTAAACTTAACCCTAACCCTAACCTTAACCCTTACCCTTACCTTATCCCTAAACCTAACCCTAACCCTTACCCTTACCCTAACCCTAACCCTAACCCTAACCATAACCTTAACACTTACCCTAAACCTAACCCTAACCCTAACAATAAACCTAACCCCAACCCTAACCATAACCTTAACCCCAACACTAAAACTAACCCTAACCCTAACACTTTCGTTACCATAACCCTAACCCTAAACCTAACCGTAAACCTTACCCTATCCCTAACCCTATCCCTTACCCTTACCCTAACCCTAACCCTAACCCTAAACCTAACCCTAACTGTAACCCCTAACCCTAACCCTAACCCTTACCCTTACCCTAATGCTAAACCTAACCCTAACTCTAACCCTTACCCTCACAATAAACCTAACCCTAATCTTAACCCCAACCCTAAACCTAACCCTAACCCTAACCCTAACCCTTACCCTAACACTAACCCTAACCCTAACCTTAACCCCAACCCTAAACCTAAACCTAACCCTAAACCTAACCCTTACCCTAAACCTAACCGTAACCCTAACCCTAACCCTTACCCTTACCTTATCCCTAAACCTAACCCTAACACTTAACCTTATCCTAACGCTAACCCTAACCCTAACCCTAACACTAACACATACCGTTAACCTAACCCTAACCCTAAACGTAACCCTAAAGCTAACCCTAAACCTAACCCTAACCCTAACCATAACCATAACCCTAACCTTAACCCTAACACTAAACCTAACTCTTACCCTTATCCTAACCCTAACCCTAACCCTAACCCTAAACCTTACCCTTACCCGAAACCTAACCCTTAACCTTACGCTAAACCTAAGCCTAACCCTAAACCTAACCCTTACCCTAACCCTAACTTTAACCCCAACACTAACCCTAATCCTAACCCTAACCCTAAAACTAACCCTAAACCTAACCTTAACCCTAACCCTTATCCTTACCGTAACCCTAACCCTAACCCTTACCCTAACCCTAACCCTAACCCTAACCCTTTCGCTTACCCTATCCCTAACCCTAAACCTAACCCTAACCTTACCCTATCCCTAACCCAATTCCTTACCCTTATCCTAACCCTAATCCTAAACCTAACCCTTACTGTAACCCCTAACCCAACCCTAACCCTTACGCTTACCCTAATGCTAACCCTAATCCAAACTCTAACCCTTACCCTTACCCTAACCCTAACCCTAAACTTAACCCTAACCTTAACTCCAACCCTAAACCTAACCCTAATCCTAACCCTTGCCCTAAACCTAACCCTAAACCTAACCCTAACCCTAACACTTACACTTACCCTAACCCTAACCAGAACCCGAACCATAACCCTTATCCTAACCCTATCCCTAACCCTAACCCTAACCAGAACCCGAACCCTAACCCTTATCCTAACCCTATCCCTAACCCTAACACTAACCCTAACCCCTAACCCTAACGATTACCCTAACCCTAACCCTAACACTAACACCTAAACCTAACCCTAACCCTAACCCTTACCCTTATCCTAACCATAACACTAATCTAACACTTATCCTTACCCTACCAACAAGCCTAACCCTAACCCTAACCCTTACCTAACCCCTAACACTAACCCTAACACTAACCCTAACCCATACCCTTACCCTAACCCTAAACCTAACCCTAACCCTAATCCTTACCCTTCCCCTAACCCTAACCTTAACCCTAACCCTAAACCTTACCCTTACCCTAAACCTAACCCTAAACCTTACCCTAAACCTAACCCTAACCCTAACCCTGACGCTTACTCTAACCCCTAACCCTAACCCTAACCCTTACACTTACCCTAACGCTAACCCTAACCCTAACCCTAACACATACCCTACCCTAACCCTACCCCTAAACCCTAACCCAAAACCCTAACCATAACCTTAACCCCAACACTAAACCTAACCCTAAACCTAACCCTAACCCATAACCTTACCCTAACCCTAACCCTAAAGCTAACCTTAACCCTAACCCTAACCCTAACCCTTACCCTAACCCTAACCCTAATAATAACCCTAACCCTTACCCTTATCCTAACCCTAACCCTAACCCTTAACCTAACCCTCACCCTAAACTTAATCCTAACCCTTACCCTTACCCTAACCCTAACCCTAAACCTAACACTAACCCTAACACTAACCCTAACCCTAACCCTTACCCTTACCCTAAAACTAACCCTAACCCTAACCATAATCCTTACTTTTACCCTAACCCTAACCGTAAACATAACACTAACACTAACCCTAACCTTAAACCTAATCAATAACCCTAACCCTAACCCTACCCCTAACCCTAACCCTAAACCGTAACCCTAACACTAACCCTAACACTTACCCTTACCCTAACCCTTACCCTAATCCTATACCTAAACCTAACCCTAACCCTAACCCTAACTCTTACCCTTACCCTAACCCTAACCCTAACCCTAAACCATACCCTTACCCTAAAACTAACCATAAACCTTACGCTAAACCTAACCCTAACCCTAACCCAAACCCTTACCCTAAGCTTAACCTTAACCCCAACACTAACTCTAACCCTAAACCTAACTCTTACCCTAACCCTAACCCTAACACTAAACCTTACACTTACCCTAACCCTAACCCTAACCTTAACCCTAACCCTAAACCTAACCCCAACCCTAACCCTAACACTTACCCTAACCCTAACCTTAACCCCAACACTAACCCTAACCCTAACAATTACCTTAACCCTAACCCTAACTCCAACCTTTACCCTTACCCTAACCGTAACCCTAACCTTAACCCCAACCCTAAACCTAACCCGAATCCTAAACCTAACCATTACCCTAAACCTAACCCTAACCCTAACGCTAACCCTTACCTTTACCTTATCCCTAAACCTAACCCTAACCCTTACCCTTACCCTAACCCTAACCCTAACCCTAACCCTAACCTTACAGTTACCCTAACCCTAACCCTAACCCCAACCCTAACCCTAATCCTAAACTTAACACTTACCCTAACCCTAACCATAACCCTAACTCTAAACCTAACCCTAACCCTAACCCTAACAGGTTCGCTTACCCTAACCCTAACACTAAACCAAACCCTGAACCTTACCCTATCCCTAACCCTACCCCTTACCCTTACCTTAACCCTAACCCTAAACCTAACCCTAACCGTAACCCCTAACCCTAACGCTAACCCTAACCCTTACCCTTACCCTAATGCTAACCCTAACCCTAACTCTAACCCTTACCCTCAACCTAACCGTAACCCTCACCTTAACCCCAACCCTAAACCTAACATTAAACCTAACCCTAACCCTTAACCTAACCCTAACCCTAACCCTAACCTTAACCCCAACCCTAAACCTAACCCTAACCCTAACCCTTACCCTAACCCTAACCCTAACCCTAAACTTAACCCTAACCTAACACTTACACTTACCCTAACCCTAACCAGAACCCGAACCCTAACCCTTATCCTAAACCTATCCCTAACCCTAACACTAACCCTAACTCCCAACCCTAACGATTACCCTAACCCTAACCCTAACCCTAACCCCTAACCCTAACCCTAACCCTAACCCTTACCCTTATCCTAACCATAACACTAACCATAACACTTATCCTTACCCTACCAACAACAATAACCCTAACCCTAACCCTTACCTAACCCCTAACACTAACCCTAACACTAACCCTAACCCTTACCATTACCCTAACCCTAAACGTAACCCTAACCCTAACCCTGACCCTTACCCTAACCCCTAACCCTAAGCCTAACCCTTACACTTACCCTAAGGCTAACCCTAACCCTAACCCTAACCCTAACACTAACCCTAACCTAAGAGTTACACTTACACTAACCCTAACCAGAACCCGAACCCTAACCCTTATCCTAACCCTATCCCTAACCCTAACACTAACCCTAACCTAACACTTACACTTACCCTAACCCTAACCAGAACCCGAACCCTAACCCTTATCCTAACCCTATCCCTAACCCTAACACTAACCCTAACCCCTAAACCTAACGATTACCCTAACCCTAACCCTAACCCTAACCCCTAACCCTAACCCTAACCATAACCCCTAACCCTAACCCTAACCCTAACCCTTACCCTTATAATAACCATAACACTAACCCTAACACTTATCCTTACCCTACCAACAACTCTAACCCTAACCCTAACCCTTACCTAACCCCTAACCCTAACGCTAACACTAACCCTAACCCTTACCCTTACCCTAACCCTAAACGTAACCTTAACCCTAACCCTTACCCTTACCCTAACCCTAACCCCAACCCTAACCCTAATCCTAACCCTAAACCTTACACTTACCCTAATCCTAACCCTAACCCTTACCCTAAACCAAACCCTAACCCTAACCCTGACCCTTACCCTAAGCCCTAACACTAAACCTAACCCTTACACTTACCCTAACGCTAACCATAACCCTAACCCTAACCCTAACACATACGCTTACCCTAACCATAACCCTAACCCTAACCCAAAACCTAACCCTAAACTTAACCCTAACCCTAATCCTAACCCATACCCTTACCCTAACGCTAATCCTAAAGCTAACCTTAACCCTAACAATAACCCTAACCCTTACCCTAACCCTAACCCTAATCCTAACCCTAACCCTTACCCTTATCCTAACCCTAACCCTAACCCTTAACTGACGCTAACCCTAACCTTAACCCTAATCCTTACCCTTACCCTAACCCTATTCCTAAACCTAACACTAATCCTAACACTAACCCTAACCCTAACCCTTACCCTTACCTTAAAACTAACCCTAAACTTAACCCTAATCCTTACTCTTACCCTAACCCAAACCTTAAACCTAAAGATAACCCTAACCCTAACCCTAACCCTTAACCTAAACCTAACCCAAATCCTAACCCTAACACTTACCATAACCCTAACACTACCCTAACCCTAACACTTACCCTAACCCTAAGACTAACCCTAACCCTAACCCTTATCCTAACCCTAACCCTAACCCTAACCATTAAGCTAACACTAACACTAACCCTAACACCTAACCCTAACCCTTACCCTAACCCTAACCCTAAACCTAACCAATAACCCTAACCCTAACCCTAGCCCTAAATCTTAACCCTAACACTAACCCTAACCCTTACCCTTACCTTACCCCTTACCCTAACCCTAAACCTAACCCTAACCCTAACCCTAACTCTTACCCTTACCCTAACAATAACTCTAACCCTAACCCTAAACCATACCCTTACCCTCAAACTAACCATAAAGCTTACGCTAAACCTAACCCTAACCCTAACCTAAACCCTTACCCTAAACTTAACCTTAACCCCAACACTAACCCTAACCGTAAACCTAACTCTTACCCTAACTCTAACCCTAACACTAACCCTTACACTTACCCGAACCCTAACCCTAACCTTAACCCTAACCCTAAACCTAACCCCAACTCTAACCCTAACACTTACCATAACCCTAACCTTAACCCCAACACTAATCCTAACCCTAACCCTAACAATTACCCTAACCCTAACCCCAACCCTAACCCTTACCATTACCCTAACCCTAAACCTAAACTTAACCCCAACAATAAACCTAACCCTAACCCTAAACCTAACCCTTACCCTAAACCTAACCCTAACCCTAACCCTTACCCTTAACTTATCCCTAAACCTAACCCTAATCCTTACCCTTAGCCTAACGCTAAACCTAACCCTAACCCTAACACTAACACATACCCTTAACCTAACCCTAAGCCTAAACGTAACCTTAAGCTAACCCTAACCCTTACCCTAAACCTAAACCTAACTCTAAATCTAACCTTAACCCTAACCCTAACCCTAACCCTTACCCTTACCCTAAACCTAACCCTAACCCTAACATTAACCCTTACCCTAACCCTAACCCTAACCCTAAACTTAACCCCAACCCTAAACCAAACCCTAACCCTAACCCTTGCACTAACCCTAACCCTAAACCTAAACCTAACCCTAACACTTACACTTACCCTAACCCTAACCAGAACCCGAACCCTAACCCTTATCCTAACCCTATCCCTAACCCTAACACTAACCCTAAACCTAACCTTAACGCTAACCCTAACCCTAACCCTTGCCCTTACCCTAAACCTAACCCTAAACCTAACCCTAACCCTAACCCTAACGCCTAAACCTAACCCTAGTCCTAACCCTTACCCTAATCCTAACCTTAACCCCAACACTAACCCTAACCCTAACACTAACTCTTACCCTAAACCTAACACTAACACTAACCCTAACCCTTACCCTTACCCTAACCTTAACCTTACAGTTACCCTAAACCTAACCCTAACCCTAACCGTAACCCTAATGTTAACACTTACCCTAACACTAACACTAACCCTAACCCTAACCCTTTCGCTTACCCTAACCCTAACCCTAAACCTAACCCTAACCCTTACCCTATCCCTGACTCTATCCCTTACACTTACCCTAACCCTAACCCTAAACCTAACCCTAACCATAACCCCTTACCCTAACCCTAACCCTAACCCTTACCCTTACCCTAATGCTAACCCTAACCCTAACTCTAACCCTTACCCTCACCCTAACCCTAACCTTAACACTTATCCTAACCCTAACCCTAACATTAACCCTAACTATAAACCTAACCCTAACCCTAACCATAACCTTAGCCCCAACACTAAACCTAACTCTTACCCTTATCCTAACCCTAACCCTAACCCTAACAATAAACCTAATCCTTACCCTTACAAGAAACCTAACCCTAAACCTTACACTAAACCTAACCCTAACCCTAACCCTAACCCAACACTAACCCTAATCCTAACCCTAACCCTAAAACTAACCCTAAACCTAACCTTAACCCTAACGCTTCCCCTTACCGTAACCCTAACCCTAACACTTACCCTAACCCTAAACCTAACCCTAACCCTTTCGCTTACCCTAACCCTAAACCTAATCCTAACCCTTACCCTATCCTTAACCCTATTCCTTACCCTTACCCTAAGCCTAAACCTAAAACTAACCCTAACCGTAACCCCTAACCCTAACCCTAACCCTTACCCTTACCCTAATGCTAACCCTAAAACAAACCCTAACCCTTACCTTTAACCTAACCCTCACCCTAAACTTAACCACAACCCTAAACCTAACCCTAACCCTAACCCTTGCACTAACCCTAACCCTAAACCTAAACCTAACCCTAACACTTACACTTACCCTAACCCTAACCAGAACCCGAACCCTAACCCTTATCCTAACCCTATCCCTAACCCTAACAGTAACCCTAAACCTAACCTTAACGCTAACCCTAACCCTAACCCTTGCCCTTACCCTAAACCTAACCCTAAACCTAACCCTAACCCTAACCCTAACGCCTAAACCTAACCCTAGTCCTAACCCTTACCCTAACCCTAACCTTAACCCCAACACTAACCCTAACCCTAACACTAACTCTTACCCTAAACCTAACACAAACACTAACCCTAACCCTTACCCTTACCCTAACCTTAACCTTACAGTTACCCTAAACCTAACCCTAACCCTAACCGTAACCCTAATGTTAACACTTACCCTAACACTAACACTAACCCTAACCCTAACCCTTTCGCTTACCCTAACCCTAACCCTAAAGCTAACCCTAACCCTTACCCTATCCCTAACTCTATCCCTTACACTTACCCTAACCCTAACCCTAAACCTAACCCTAACCGTAACCCCTTACCCTAACCCTAACCCTAACCCTTACCCTTACCCTAATGCTAACCCTAACCCTAACTCTAACCCTTACCCTCACCCTAACCCTAACCCTCACATTAACCCCAACCCTAAACCTAACCCTAAACCTAACCCTAACCCTTACCCTAACCCTAACTCTAACCCTTACCCTCACCCTAACCCTAACCCTCACATTAACCCCAACCCTAAACCTAACCCTAAACCTAACCCTAACCCTTACCCTAACCCTAACCCTAACCCTAACGCTAACCGTAACCCTAACTCTAACCCTAAATCTAACACATACCCTTACACTAACCCTAACCCTAACCCTAACCCAAAACCTAACCCTAAACCTAGCCCTAACCCTAAACCTAACCATAACCATAACCTTAACCCCAACACTATACCTAACCTAACCCTGACCCTAACCCACACCCTTACCCTAACTCTAACCCTAGAGCTAACCTTAACCCTAACACTTACCCTAACCCTTACCCTAAACCTAACCCTAACCCTAATCCTAACCCTAACCATTACCCTTATCCTAACCCTAACCCTAACCCTTAACCTCACCCTAACCCTAACCTTAACCCTAATCCTTACCCTTACCCTAACGCTAAACCTAACACTAACCCTAACACTAACCCTAACCCTAACCCTTACCCTTACCCTAACCTTAACCCCAACCCTAAACCTAACAGTAACCCTAACTCATACCCTAACCCTAACCCTACCCCTAACCCTAACCCTAAACCATACACTTACCCCCAAACTAACCATAAACCTTACGCTAAAGCTAACCCTAACCCTAACCCAAACCCTTACCCTAAACTTAACCTTAACCCCAAAATTAACCCTAACCGTAAACCTAACTCTTACCCTAACCGTAACCCTAACACTAACCCTTATCCTAACC
>JANJXV010000686.1:400245-405245 GCA_024803745.1 Megascapheus bottae | reverse complement strand
CCATTAACCTAACCCTAACCCTAACCCTAACCCTTACACTTACCCAAACCGTAAACCTAACTGGAAACCCTTACCGTAACAATAACCCTAATCCTAACCCTTAGCCTATGCCTAACCCTAACCCTTACTCTAACCCTAACCCTAACCTTAAACTTAACCCTAACCCTAACTCTAATCCTAACCCTTACTCTTACCCTAACCCTAACACTTACTCTAACCCTAACCCTAACCTTAAACTTAAACCTAACCCTAAACCTAACCCTAAACCTAACCCTAAACTTAACCCTAACCCTAACCCTAATCCTTGCCCTTACCCTAACCCTAAACATAAACCTAACACTAAACCTAACCCTACCCTAACCCTAACACTTACTCTTACTCGAACCCTAACCCTAAAGCTAACCCTAACCCTAACCCTAAGCCTAAACCTAAACCTTACACTTACACTTAACCTAACCCTAACCCTTACCCTAAACCTAACCCTAACCCTAACCCTAATCCTTAACCTTACCTTACCCCTAACACTAATCTAAACCTTACCCTTACCCTAACACTTACCCTAACCCTAACCCTAACCCTAACACTTACCCTTACCTTAACCCTAAACCTATCCTTACGCCCAACCATAAACCTAATCTTAATCCTAACCATAACTCTTACCCTAACCGTAACCCTAAACCTAAACCTAACCCTAACACTTACCCTTACCCTAACCCTAACCCTAACACTAACCCTAACCCTAAACCTTATCCTAACCCTAACCCTAACCCTAACCCTAACCCTTAACCTAACTCTAACACTAACCCTAACCCCTAACCCTAACCATTACCCTAACCCTAATATTAACCCTAACCCCTAACCCTAAACCTTAACCTAACCCTAACCCTAACCCTAACCCTTACCCTTACCCTAACCCTAAACCTAACTCTAACCCTAACCGTAACCCTAACCCTAAGCCTAACACTTACCCTAACCCTAAATCTAACACTTGCCCTTACCGTAACCCTAACCCTAACCCTCATCCTTGCCCTTACCTTAACCCTAACCCTAACCCTGACACTAACACTAACCCTAACCCCTAATCCTAACCCTAACCCTAAACCTTACCCTTATTCTAACGTTAACACTAACCCTAACACTTATGCTTACCGTAATCTCTACCCTAATCCTAACCCTAACCCTAACCCTTACCCTAACCCTAAACCTAACCCTAAACCTTACCCTTACACTAAAGCTAACACTAACCCTTACCCTAAACCTAACCCTAACACTTACCCTAACCCTAACACTAACACTTATCCAAACCCTAACCCTAACATTAACTCTTAACCTAACCCTAACACTAACTCTAACCCGTTACCCTAACCCTTACCCTAACCCTAACCCTAACCCTAACAATAACCCCTTAACCTAACCCTTACCCTAACCCCTAACACTTACCCTTATCCTAACCCTCACTCTGACACTAACACTTACCCTTACCTAACCCATAACCTAACCCTAAACCTAACCCTAACCCTTACCATAACCCTAAACCTAACCCTAACCCTAACACTTACACTTACCCTAAACCTCAACCTAACCCTAACCCTAACCCTAACCCTAACTCTTACCCTTAGCCTAACCCTAACCCTAACCCTAACCCTAAACCTTACCCTTACCATAAACCTAAACCTAACCCTTATCCTAAACCTAACCCTAACCCTAACCTTAACCCTTACCCTTACCTTAACCCTAACCCTAACCCTAACCCTTACCCTTACTCTAATGCTACCCCTAACCCTATCTCTAACCCTAACACATACCCTTACCCTAACCCTAACCCTAAACCTAACCCTAAACGTACCCCTAAACCTAACCCTAAACCTAACCTAAACCTAACCCTAACCCTTACCCTAACCCTAAACTTAACCCCAACACTAAACCTAACCCTAAACCTAACTCTAACCCTAACCGTAACCCTAACCCTAAGCCTAACACTTACCCTAACCCTAACCCTTGCCCTTACCGTAACCCTAACCCTACCCCTCATCCTTGCCCTTACCTTAACCCTAACCCTAACCCTAACCCTAACACTAACCCTAACCCCTAATCCTAACCCTAACCCTAAACCTTACCCTTATTCTAACGCTAACACTAACCCTAACACTTATGCTTACCGTAATCTCTACCCTAATCCTAACCCTAACCCTAACCCTTACCCTAACCCTAAACCTAACCCTAAACCTTACCCTTACTCTAAAGCTAACACTAACCCTTACCCTAAACCTAACCCTAACACTTACCCTAACCCTAACACTAATACTTATCCAAACCCTAACCCTAACATTAAATCTTAACCTAACCCTAACACTAACTCTAACCTGTAACCCTAAACCTTACCCTAACCCTAACCCTAACCCTAACAATAACCCCTTAACCTAACCCTTACCCTAACCCCTAACACTTACCCTTATCCTAACCCTCACCCTGACACTAACACTTACCCTTACCTAACCCCTAACCTAACCCTAACCCTAACCCTAACCCTTACCATAACCCTAAACCTAACCCTAACCCTAACACTTACACTTACCCTAAACCTCAACCTAACCCTAACCCTAACCCTAACCCTAACTCTTACCCTTAGCCTAACCCTAACCCTAACCCTAACCCTAAACCTTACCCTTACCGTAAACCTAAACCTAACCCTTATCCTAAACCTAACCCTAACCCTAACCTTAACCCTTACCCTTACCTTAACCCTAACCCTAACCCTAACCCTTACCCTTACTCTAATGCTAACCCTAACCCTAACTCTAACCCTAACACCTACCCTTACCCTAACCCTAACCTAACCCTAAACGTACCCCTAAACGTAACCCTAAACCTAACCTAAACCTAACCCTAACCCTTACCCTAACCCTAAACTTAACCCCAACACTAAACCTAACCCTAACCCTAACCCTAACCCTTACCTTTACCCTAACCCTAAACTTAAACCTAACCCTAAACCTAACCATAATCCTAACCCTTACCCTAACCCTAACACTAATCCTAACTCTAACCCTTACACTTACCTTAACCCTAAACCTAAACCTAAACTTAACCCTCACCTTAACTGTAACCCTTACCATTACCCTATCCCTAACCCTAACACTAAACCTAACACTAAACCTAAACCTAACCCTTACCCTTACCCTAACCCTAACCGTAACACTTACCCTAACCCTAACCCTAACACTAAACCTAACACTGAACCTAAACCTAACCCTTACCCTTACCCTAACCCTAACCCTAACACTTACCCTAACCCGAATCCTAACCCTAAACCTAACCCTTAGCCTAACCCTAACCCTAACCCTTACCCTAACCCTAACCCTAACTCTAAGCCCTAACCCACACCCTTAAACTAACCCTAACCCTAACCCTAAACCTTACCCTTACCCTAACCCAAAACCTAACTTTAACCCTAACCGTAACCCTAACCCTAAGCCTAACCCTTACCCTAACCCTAATCCTAACCCTTAACCTAACACTAACCCTAACCCTAACCTTAACCCTAACCCTAACCCTAACGCTAACCCTTACCCTTACGCTAACCATAATCCTAAACCTTACCCTAACCCTAACCCTAATCCTTGCTCTTACCCTAACCCTAACCTAAACCTAACACTAACCCCAACCCTAACCCTAAACCTTTCCCTTACCCTAACCCTAACCCTAAAACTAACCCTAACCCTAACCCTAACCCTTTCCCTAACCCTAACCCCAACCCTAAAGCTTACCCTTATTCTAACCCTAACCCTAACCCTAACACTTACCCTTACCCTAAACCTTAACCTAACCCTAACCCTAACCCCAATCCTTACCCTAACCCTAACCCTTACAATTACACTAACACTAAACCTAACCCTAACCCTAACCCTAACCCTTACCCTTTCCCTAACCCCAACCCTAAAGCTAACCCTAACCCAAACCTTACTCTTACACTTAACCTAACCCTAACCATTACCCTAAACCTAACCCTAAACCTAACCCTAATCCTTAACCTTACCTTAACCCTACCACTAAACCTAAACCTCACCCTTACCCTAACACTTACCCTAACCCTAACCCTAACCCTAACGCTTACCCTTACCCTAACCCTAACCCTATCCTTACGCCCAACCCTAAACCTAACCCTAATCCTAACCCAAACCCTTACCCTAACCCTAACCCTAACCCTAAACCTAACCGTAACACTTACGCTTACCCAAACCCTAACCCTAACACTAAATCTAACCCTATCCCTTATCCTAACGCTAACACTAACCCTAAGCCCTAACCCTAAACCTTACCCTAACCCTAACATTAACCCTAACCCCTAACCCTAACCCTTAACCTAACCCTAACCCTAACCCTAACCCTTACACTTACCCTAACCCTGAACCTAACTCTAACCCTAACCCTAAGCCTAACCCTCACCGTAACCCTAACCCTAACAGTTGCCCTTACCGTAACCCTAACCCTAACCCTAACCCTTGCCTTTACCTTAACCCTAACCCTAAACCTAATGCTAACCCTAACCCTAACCCCTAAACCTAGCCCTAACCCTAAACCTTACCCTTATTCTAACCCTAACACTAACCCTAACACTTACCCTTACCCTAATCCCTAAGCTAATCCTAACCCTAACCCTAACCCTTACCCTAACCCCAACCCTAAACCTTACCCTTACTCTAAAGCTAACCCTAACCCTTACCCTATACCTAACCCTAACCCTTACCCTAACCCTAACCCTAACACTTATCCCAACCCTAACCCTAACCCTAACTCTTAACCTAACCCTAACACTAACACTTTCCCCTAACCGTAACCCTTACACTAACCCTAACCCTAACCCTAACAATAATCCCTAACCCTAACCCTAACCCTAACCCCTAACCCTAACCCTAACTCTTACCCTTATCCTAACCCTAACCCTAACACTTACCCTTACCCTAACCCCTACGCTAACCCTAACCCTAACCCTAACCCTT
>JANJXV010000686.1:300245-395245 GCA_024803745.1 Megascapheus bottae | reverse complement strand
AACCATAACCCTAACCTTAACCCCAACTCTAAACCTAACACTAACCCTAACCCTAAACCTTACCCTAACCCTAACACTAACCCTAACCCTAACCCTAATACTTAACCTTACCCTAACCATAACTCTAACCCTAAACCTTATTCTAAACCTAACCCTAAACCTAACCCTAACCCTTAACCTAAACCTAACACTAACCCTACCCAAAACCCTAACCCTTACCATAAACCTAACCCTAACCCTAACCCTAAAACTATCCCCAACCCCTAACTCTAACACTCACCCTAACAGTAACCCCTAACCCTAATCATAACCTAACCCTAATCCTTACCCTTACCCTAACCATAAACCTAACCATAACCCTAACCCTATCCCTAACCCTTACCCTTACCCTAACCCTAACCTAACCCTAACCCTAAACCTTACCCTTACCCTAAACCTAACCCTAACCCTAACCCTAACCCTTACCCTTACCTTATCCCTAAACCTAACCCTAACCCTTATCCTTACCCTTACCCTAACGCTAACCCTAACCGTAACCCTAACCCTAACCCTAACACATAACCTTACCCTAACCCTAATCCTAACCCTAACTGTATCCCTAACCCTAACCCTAAACCTAACCATAACCCTTACCCTTACCCTCACCCTAACCCTAACCTTAAACCTAACTCTAACTCTAAACCTAACCCTATACTTAACCCTAACCATAGTCCTTACCCTAACCTAACCCTAACCCTAACCCTTACCCTAACCCTAACCCTAACCCTAAACCTAAACCTAGCCCTAACCATAACCCTTACCCTAACCCTAACACTTACCCTAACCCTAACCCTTACCTTTACCCTAACCCTAACCATAACCCTAAAGCTAACCCTAACCCTTACCCTTACCTTAACACTAACCCTAACCCTAACCCTAATCCTAACCCTAACCCTAACCCTTACTCTTACCATAACCCTAACCCTAATCCTAACCCTAACCCTTACCCTTACCCTTACCCTAACCCTAACCCTAACCCTAACCCTTACACTTACCGTAACACCAACCCTAAACCTAACTCTAACCCTAACCCTAACCCTAACCCTAACCCTAACCCTTACGCTTACCCTAACACTAAACCTAACCCTAACCCTAAACCTTACCCTTACCCTAATCTTAACCCTAATCCTAACCCTTACCCTTTCCCTAACCCTAACCTTAATCGTAACCCTTACCCTAATGCTAATCCTAACCCTAACCTCAACCCTAACCCTAACCCTAACCCTAAAATTAACCCTTACCCTTACAATAACAATAAACCTAACCCTAACCCTAACCCTTACCCTAACCCTAACCCTAAACCTAACCCTAACCCCTAACACTAAAACTAACCCTAACCCTAACCCTAACACTTACCCTAAACCGTTACCATAACCCTAAACCTAACCCTAACCCTAACGCTAACACTTACCCTAATCTTAACCCTAACCCTAACATCAACCCTAACCCTAGCACTAATCCTAACCCTTAGCCTAACCTTAATCCTAACCCTAACCCTACCCCTTACTCTTACCCTAACCCTAAACCTAACCCTAACCCTAACCCTAACCCTAACCCTAACCCTTATCCTTACCCTAACCCTAACCTAAACCTTACCCTTACCCTAATCCTAACCCTAATCCTACCCCTTACCCTTACCCTAACATTAACCTTAATCCTAACCCTTACCCTAATTCTAATCCTAACCCTAACCTCAACCCTAACCCTAACCCTAACCCTAACCCTAACCCTTTACCCTAACCCTAACCCTAAACCTAACCCTAACCCCTAACACTAAAACTAACCCTAACCCTAACCCTAACACTTACCCTAACCCTAATCCTAACCCTAACCCTAACCTTAACGCTAAACCTAATCCTAACCCTAACCCTTACCCTAAACCTAACCCTAACCCTAACCCGGACGTTAACCCTAATCCTAACCCTAACCCTAACCTTAACGCTAAACCTAATCCTAACCCTAACCCATACCCTAAACCTAACCTTATACCTAAACCTTACTCTAACACTTACCCTAAACCTAACCCAAACCCTAACACTTACCCATACCCGAACCCTAAACCTAACCCTAACCCTTACCCTAATACTAACCCTAAACCTTACCCTAACCCTAACCCTAACCCTTACCATAACCCTAAACCTAACTCTAATCTTAATCATAACACTAATCCTAACCCTTACCCTAACCCTAACCCTAACCCTTACCCAGCCCTAACCCTAACCCTAACCTTAACCCTAACCCTAACTCTAACCCTATTCCTTACCCTAAACCTAACCCTAAACCTAACCCTAAACCTAACCTCAATCCTAACCCTAACCCTAACCCTTGACCTTACCCTAACCCTAACCCTAACCCTAACACTAACACTTATACTTACCCTAACCCTAAACCTAACACTAAACCTAACCCCAACCCTAACCCTTACCCTTACCCTACACCTAAACCTAACCCTAACCCTAAACCTTACCCTTATCCTAAACCTATCACTAATCCTAAACCTTACCCTTACCCTAAACCTAACCCTAACACTTACCCTAATTCTAATCCTAACCCTAACCTCAACCCTAACCCTAACCCTAAAATTAACCCTTACCCTTACCCTTACCCTAACCCTAAACCTAACCCTAACCCTAACCCTTACCCTTACAATAACCCTAACCCTAAACCTAACCCTAACTCCTAACCCTAAAACTAACCCTAACCCTAACCCTTACCCTAACCCTAACCCTAATCCTAAAACTAACCCTAACACTTACCCTCAACCTAATCCTAACCCTAACCCTTACCCTTACCCTAAACCTAACCCTAACCTTAACCCGAACCCTAAACCTAACCCTAACACTAACCCTTAACCTAACACTTAGCCTAACCCTAACCCTAACCCTAACACTTACCCTAACCCTAACCCTAAATCTAACAATAACCCTTAGCCTAACCTTAACCCTAACACTTACCCTTACCCTAAACCTAACCCTAACCCTTACCCTAACCCTAACCCTAACCCTTGACCTAACACTAACCCTAAACGTAACCCTAATCTTACCATTACCCTAACCCTAAACCTAACTCTAACCCTAACTGTAATCCTAAAACTAACCCTAAACATAACCCTAGCCCAAACCCTAGTCCTTGTCTTAACCCTAACCCTAACACTTACCCTTAGCCTAACCCTAACCCTAACCATTACCCTAACTCTAACCCCAAGCTTTACCCTTACCCTAACCCTAACCCTAACCCTAACCCTAAAACTAACCCTACCCCTAAACCTAACCCTTGCCCTTAACCTAAACCTAACCCTAACCATAACCCATAACCCTAAAGCTAACCTTTATCCTTACCCTAACCCTAACCCTAACCCTAACCAGAACACTTACCCTAACCCTAACCCTAACCTTAACCCTTACACTTACCCAAACCCTAACCCTAAACTTAACCCAAACCCAACACCTAACCCTAACCCTAACCCTTACCCTAACACTTACCCTAAACCTAACTCTAACCCTAACACTTACCCTTACCCTAACCCTAACACTTACCCTTACCCTAATCCTAACCCTAACCCTTACCCTAACACTAACCCTAACCCTAATCCCTAACCCTAAACCTAACCCTAACCCTTACTCTTACCCTAACCCTAACCCTAACTCTAACCCAAACCCTAACCCTAACGCTAACTCTTACCCTAACCCTAACCCTAACCATAACCTTAACCCTAACCCTAACCCTACATAATACCCTTACCCTAAACCTAACCCTAACCCTAACCCTAAACCTAATGCTAACCCTAAATTTAACCCTTACCTTTACCCTAACCCTAACCCTAAACCTAACCCTAACCCTTACCCTTACCCTAACCCTAAATCTAACCCTAACCTTAACCGTAACCCTTAACCTAACCCTAAACTTAACCCTAACCCTAAACCTAAACCTAACCCTAACCCTAACCCTTACTCTTACCCTAACCCTAACGCTAACCCTAAATCTAACCCGTGCCCTTACACTAACCCTTACCCTTACCCTAACCCTAACTCTAACCCTAACCCTTACCCTTACCCTAACCCTAACCCTAAACCTAACTCTATCCCTAACCCTAAAACTAACCCTAACCCTAAACCTAACCCTTGCCCTTATCCTAAACCTAACCATAAACCTACCCCTAACGAGAACACTTAACCTAACCCTAACCCTAACTCTAACAATATCCCTTAGCCTAACCCTAACCCTTACCCTTACCCTAACCCTAAACCTAACCCTAACCCTAAACCTAAATCTAACTCTAACCCTAACCCTAACCCTAAAACTAACCCTAAACCTAACCCTAACCCAAACCCTAGTCCTTGCCTTAACCCTAACCCTAAAACTTATCCTTTCCCTAAACCTAACCGTAACCCTAACCATTACCCTAACCCTAACCCTAACCCTTACCCTAACACTAACCCTAACCCTAACCCCTAACGCTAACCCTTAACCTAACACTAACCCTAAACCTAACCCTATCCTTACCGTTACCCTAACCCTAAACCTAACTCTAACCCTAAACCCAACCCTAACAATAACCCTAACCTTAACCCTAACCCTAACCAAAACCCTTACCCTTACCCGAACCCTAACCCTAACCCCTAAAACTAACCCTTAACCTAACACTAACCCTAAACCTAACCCGAACCTTACCCTTACCCTAACCCTAATCCTAACCGTAACCCTAACCCTAACCCTAAACCTAACCCTAACCCTTAACCTTACCCACACCCTAACCCTAAAATTAAAGCTAACCCTAACTCTAACCGTAACCCTAAACTTAACCCTAACCCTTATCCTTACCCTAACCCTAACCCTAACAATAAAATTAACCCTTACCTATACCCTAACCCTAACCCTTAACCTTTCCCTAACCCTAACCCTAACCATAACCCTAACCCTTACCCTTACCCTAACCCTAAACCTAACCCTAACCCTAACCCTTACCCTTACAATAACCCTAACCCTAAACCTAACCCTAACTCCTAACCCTAAAACTAACCCTAACCCTAACCCTTACCCTAACCCTAACCCTAATCCTAAAACTAACCCTAACACTTACCCTCAACCTAATCCTAACCCTAACCCTTACCCTTACCCTAAACCTAACCCTAACCTTAACCCGAACCCTAAACCTAACCCTAACACTAACCCTTAACCTAACACTTAGCCTAACCCTAACCCTAACCCTAACACTTACCCTAACCCTAACCCTAAATCTAACAATAACCCTTAGCCTAACCTTAACCCTAACACTTACCCTTACCCTAAACCTAACCCTAACCCTTACCCTAACCCTAACCCTAACCCTTGACCTAACACTAACCCTAAACGTAACCCTAATCTTACCATTACCCTAACCCTAAACCTAACTCTAACCCTAACTGTAATCCTAAAACTAACCCTAAACATAACCCTAGCCCAAACCCTAGTCCTTGTCTTAACCCTAACCCTAACACTTACCCTTAGCCTAACCCTAACCCTAACCATTACCCTAACTCTAACCCCAAGCTTTACCCTTACCCTAACCCTAACCCTAACCCTAACCCTAAAACTAACCCTACCCCTAAACCTAACCCTTGCCCTTAACCTAAACCTAACCCTAACCATAACCCATAACCCTAAAGCTAACCTTTATCCTTACCCTAACCCTAACCCTAACCCTAACCAGAACACTTACCCTAACCCTAACCCTAACCTTAACCCTTACACTTACCCAAACCCTAACCCTAAACTTAACCCAAACCCAACACCTAACCCTAACCCTAACCCTTACCCTAACACTTACCCTAAACCTAACTCTAACCCTAACACTTACCCTTACCCTAACCCTAACACTTACCCTTACCCTAATCCTAACCCTAACCCTTACCCTAACACTAACCCTAACCCTAATCCCTAACCCTAAACCTAACCCTAACCCTTACTCTTACCCTAACCCTAACCCTAACTCTAACCCAAACCCTAACCCTAACGCTAACTCTTACCCTAACCCTAACCCTAACCATAACCTTAACCCTAACCCTAACCCTACATAATACCCTTACCCTAAACCTAACCCTAACCCTAACCCTAAACCTAATGCTAACCCTAAATTTAACCCTTACCTTTACCCTAACCCTAACCCTAAACCTAACCCTAACCCTTACCCTTACCCTAACCCTAAATCTAACCCTAACCTTAACCGTAACCCTTAACCTAACCCTAAACTTAACCCTAACCCTAAACCTAAACCTAACCCTAACCCTAACCCTTACTCTTACCCTAACCCTAACGCTAACCCTAAATCTAACCCGTGCCCTTACACTAACCCTTACCCTTACCCTAACCCTAACTCTAACCCTAACCCTTACCCTTACCCTAACCCTAACCCTAAACCTAACTCTATCCCTAACCCTAAAACTAACCCTAACCCTAAACCTAACCCTTGCCCTTATCCTAAACCTAACCATAAACCTACCCCTAACGAGAACACTTAACCTAACCCTAACCCTAACTCTAACAATATCCCTTAGCCTAACCCTAACCCTTACCCTTACCCTAACCCTAAACCTAACCCTAACCCTAAACCTAAATCTAACTCTAACCCTAACCCTAACCCTAAAACTAACCCTAAACCTAACCCTAACCCAAACCCTAGTCCTTGCCTTAACCCTAACCCTAAAACTTATCCTTTCCCTAAACCTAACCGTAACCCTAACCATTACCCTAACCCTAACCCTAACCCTTACCCTAACACTAACCCTAACCCTAACCCCTAACGCTAACCCTTAACCTAACACTAACCCTAAACCTAACCCTATCCTTACCGTTACCCTAACCCTAAACCTAACTCTAACCCTAAAGCCAACCCTAACAATAACCCTAACCTTAACCCTAACCCTAACCAAAACCCTTACCCTTACCCGAACCCTAACCCTAACCCCTAAAACTAACCCTTAACCTAACACTAACCCTAAACCTAACCCGAACCTTACCCTTACCCTAACCCTAATCCTAACCGTAACCCTAACCCTAACCCTAAACCTAACCCTAACCCTTAACCTTACCCACACCCTAACCCTAAAATTAAAGCTAACCCTAACTCTAACCGTAACCCTAAACTTAACCCTAACCCTTATCCTTACCCTAACCCTAACCCTAACAATAAAATTAACCCTTACCTATACCCTAACCCTAACCCTTAACCTTTCCCTAACCCTAACCCTAACCATAACCCTAACCCTTACCCTAACCCTAACCCTAAGCCTAACCCTAAACCTAACCCTAACCCTAACCCTAACCCTTAGCCTTACCCTAACCCTAACTCTAACCCTAAATCTAACGCTTACACTTACACTAACCCTAACCCTAAACCTAACCCTAACCCTTACCCTTACCCGAACCATAACTCTAACCCTAACACTTACCCTTACCATAAAACCCTTAACCTAACCCTAAACCTAACCCTAACCCTAACCCTAAACCAAACCCTAACCCTAAACCTAACAATTGCCCTTACCCTAACCCTAACCCTAACCCTAACCCATAACAATAACCTTAACCCTAAACTTTTTCCTTACCCTAAGCCTAACCCTAAACAGAACACTTATCCTAACCCTTACCCTAACCCTAACCCTAATCCTAACCCTAAACCTTGCCCTTACCCTAACCCTAACCCTAACCCTAAACCTAACCCTAACCCTAAAGTTAACCCTAACCCTTACCCTTAGCCTAACCTAACCCTAACCCTAAACCGAAACTTAGCCCTAACCCTAACCCTAACCATTACCCTAACCCTAACCCTAACCCTAACCCTAAGGCTTACACTTACACTAAACCTAACCCTAAACCCTACCCTAAACCTAACCCGAACCCTAACCCTAACCCTAACACTCACCCTTACCCTAACCCTAACCCTAACCCTTACCCTAACCCTAATCCTAAACCTAACACTAAGCCTAACACTTACCCTTACCCTAACCCTAATCCTTACCCTTACCCTAACCCTAACCCTAACCTAAACCTAAACCTAAACCTAACCCTAACCCTAACCCTAAACATAACCCTAACCTTACCCTAACAATAACCCTAACCCCTAACCCTAACACTTAACCTACCCCTAACCCTACCTCTATCCCTTATCCTAACCCTAAACCTAACTCTAACCCTAACCCTAACCCTAACCCTTACCCTAACCCTAACCCTAACCCTTACCCTGACCCTAACACTAACCCTAACCCTAAACTTAACCCTAAACCTAACCCTAACCCTAACCTTTACCCTTACCCTAACCCTAACCCTAACCCTAACCCTAACCCTAACCCTTGCCCTTAGCCTAACCCTAAACCTAACCCTTACTCTAACCCTAACCCTAACCCAAACCCTTACACTTACCCTAACCCTAACCCTTAACCCTAACCCTAACCCTAAGCCTAAACCTTACCCTTACCCTAACCCTAACCCTTACCCTAACCCTAACCCTAACCCTAACCCTAACCGTAACCGAACCCTAAGCCTAAACCTAACCCTAAACCTTACCCTTACCCACACCCTTACCCTAACCTTAAACCTAACCCTAACTCTAACCCTAACCCCAAACTTAACCCCAACATTTATCCTTACCCTAACCCTAACCCTAACCCTAACCCTAAACCTAACCCGAAAATTAACCCTTACCTTTACCATAACCCGAACCTTAAACCTAACCATAACGCTTACCCTTACCCTAAACCTAACCCTAACCCTAACCCTAACCCTAACCTTAACCCTAACACTTACCCTAACCATAACCATAACCCTAACCCTAAACCTAAACCTAACCCTAACCTTTACCCTAACCCTTACCTTACCCTTACCCTAACCCTAACCCTAACCCTAAATCTAACCCTAACCCTTACCCTAACCTTAACTCTAACCCTAACCCTTACCCTTATCCTAACCCTAACCCTAAAACTAACCCTAACCCTAACCCTAAACCTAACCTTAACCCTGAACGTTACCCTTGCCCTTACCCTAAACCTAACCCTAAACCTAACCCTAACCATAACACTAACCCATAACCTTAACCCTAACCATAAACTTTACCCTTACCCTAACCAAAACCCTAACCCTTACCCTTACCTCACCCTAACCCTAAACTTAACCCATACCCTAAACCTCATTCTAACCCTAACCCTTACTCTAACACTTACCCTAAACCTAACCCTAACCCTAACCCTTACCCTAATCCTAATCTAACTCTAATCTCAACCCTAACCCTAACCCTAACCCTAAAATTAACCCTTACCCTTACCCTTACCCTAACCCTAACCCTAACCCTAACCCTTACAGTTACCTTAACCCTAACCCTAAACATAACCCTAACCCTAACCCTTACCCCTAACCCTTAACCTAACCCTAACCCTAACCCTTACCCTTACCCCAACCCTATCCCTAACCCTAAAACTAACCATAACCCTAAACCTAAACCTAACCTCAACCCTGAACGTAACACTTGCCCTAACCCTAAACCTAACCCTAAACCTAACCCTAACCATAACACTAACCCATAACCTTAACAATAACCCTAAACTTTACCCTTACCATAAACCTAACCCTAACACTTACCCTTACCCTCACCCTAACCCTAAACTTAACCCATACCCTAAACCTAATTCTAACCCTAACCCTTACTCTAACACTTACCCTAAACCTAACCCTAACCCTAACACTTACATTTACCCGAACCCTAACCCTAACCCTAACCCTTACCCTAACGCTAACCCTAACCCTTACCCTGACCCTAAACCTAACCCTTAACCTAACCCTAACACTAACCCTAACCCTTACCCTTACCATAACCCTAAACCTAACTCTAACCCTAACTGTAACCCTAACCCTTATCGTAACCCTAACCCTAACCCTAACCCTTACCCTAACCATAACCCTAACCTTAAACCTAACCGTAACCCTAACCGTAAACCTTACCCTTACCTAAACCTAACCCTAAATCTAACCTTAACCCTAACCCTAATCCTAAACCTTGACCTTACCCTAACCCTAACCCTAACCCTAACCCTAACCCTTACTCTAACCCTAACCCTAACCCTAACACTTACACTTAACCTAAACCTAAACCTAACCCTAACCCTAACACTAAACCTAATCCTAACCCTAACCCTTACCCTTACTCTACACCTAACCCTAACCCTAAACCTAACCCTAAACCTTACCATTACCCTAACCCTAACCCTTACCCTAATCCTAATCTAACCCTAATCTCAACCCTAACCCTAACCCTAACCCTAAAATTAACCCTTACCCTTACCCTTACCCTAACCCTAACCCTAACCCTAACCCTTACCCTTACAATAACCCTAACCCTAAACCTAACCCTAACCCTAACCCTTACCCCTAACCCTAATACTAACCCTAACCCTAAACCTAACCCTTACCCTTACCCCAACCCTAACGCTAACCCTAACCCTAACCCTAACACTTACCCTCAACCTAATCCTAACCCTAACCCTTACCCTTACCCTAAACCTAACCCTAACCTTAACCCCAACAGTTAACTTAACCCTAACACTAACCCTTAACCTAACACTTAGCCTAACCCTAACCCTAACCCTAACACTTACCCTAACCCTAACCCTAACCATTAACCTAACACTAACCCTAAATCTAACCCTAACCTTACCCTTAAGCTAACCCTAAACCTAACTGTAACCCTAACCCTAACCCTAAACCTAACCCTAAACCTAAGCCTAACTCTAACCCTAAACCAAACCTTAACCCTAACCCTAACCCTAACCCTAACCCTTAACCTAACACTAACCCTAAACCTAACCCTAACCTTACCCTTACGCTAACCCTAACCCGAACCGTAACCCTAACCCTAACCCTAAAACTAACCCTAACCCTTAACCTTACCCACACCCTAACCCTAACTTTAAACCTTACCCTAACTCTAACCCTAACCCTAAACTTAACCCTAACCCTCATCCTTACCCTAACCCTAACCCTAACCCTAAAACTAACCCTAACCCTAAACTTAACCCTTACCTTTACCCTAACCCTTACCCTAAACATAACCCTAACCCTTAACCTTACCCTAACCCTAACCCTACCCTAACCTTAACACTAACCCTAAACCTAACCCTAACCCTTACCCTTACCCTAACCCTAACCCTAACCCTAAATCTAACCCTTACCCTTACACTAACCCTAAACCTAAACCTAACCCTAAAACTAACTCTAACCCTAACACTTACACTTACCCTAACCCTAACCCTAACCCTTAACCTAACCCTAACCCTAAACCAAACTCTAACCCTAAACCTAGCAATTGTCCTTACCCTAAACCTAACCCTAACCCTTAAGCTAAACCTAACCCTAACCCTAACCCTAACCCTTATCCTTACCTTAACCCTAACCCTAACCCTTACCCTTACCATAACGCTAACCCTAACCCTAACACAACCCTTACCCTAACCCTAACCCTAACCCTAAACCTAACCCTAACCCTAAACTTAACCCTTACCTTTAACCTAACCCTAACCCTAAACCTAACCATAACACTTACCCTTACCCTAAACCTAATCCTAACCCTAACCCTAACCGTAACCTTAACAAGAACACTTACCCTAACCATAACCTTAACCCTAACCCTAAACCTAAACCTTACCCTAACCTTTACCCTAACCCTTACCCTTACCCTTACCCTAACCCTAAACCTAACCCTAACCCTAAATCTAACCGTAACCCTTACCCTTACCCTAACCTTAACTCTAACCCTAAGCCTTGCCCTTATCCTAACCCTAACCCTAAATCTAACCCTAACCCTAACCCTAAACCTAACCTTAAGCCTGAACGTAACCCTTGCCCTTACCCTAAACCTAACCCTAAACCTAACCCTAACCATAACACTAACCCATAACCTTAACCCTAACCCTGAACTTTACCCTAACCCTAACCCTAACCCTAACCCTTACCCTTACACTCACCCTAACCCTAAACTTAACCCATACCATAAACCTAACTCTAACCCTATCCCTTACTCTAACACTTACCCTAAACCTAACCCTAACCCGTACCCTAATCCTAAACTAACCCTAATCTCAACCCTAACCCTAACCCTAACCCTAAAATTACTCCTTACCCTTACCCTTACCCTAACCCTAACACTAACCCTTACCCTTAACCTAACCCTAACCCTAAACCTAACCCTAACCCTAACCCTTACCCCTAACTCTAAAACTAACCCTAACCCTAACCCTAACCCTTACCCTTACCCCAACCCTAACCCTAAACCTAAAACTAACCCTAACCCTAAACGTAAACCTAACCTTAACCCTAAACGTAACCCTTGCCCTTACCCTAAACCTAACCATAAACCTAACCCTAACCATACCACTAACCCATAACCTTAACCCTAACCCTAAACTTTACCCTTACCCTAACCCTAACCCTAACCCTTACCCTTACCCTCACCCTAACCTTAAACTTAACCCATACCCTAAACCTAAGTCTAACCCTAAACCTTACTCTAACACTTACCCTAAACCTAACCCTAACCCTAACCCTTACCCTAATCCTAATCTAACCCTAATCTCAACCCTAACCCTAACCCTAACCCTAAAATTAACCTTTACCCTTACCCTTACCCTAACCCTAACCCTAACCCTAACCCTTACCCTTACAATAACCTTAACCCTAAACCTAACCCTAACCCTAATCCTTACCCCTAACCCTAAAACTAACCCTAACCCTACACCTAACCCTTACCCTTACCCCAACCCTAACCCTAACCCTAACCCTAAACCTAACACTTACCCTCACCCTAATCCTAACCCTAACCCTTACCCTTACCCTAAACCTAACCCTAACTTTAACCCCAACAGTTAACTTAACCCTAACACTAACCCTTAACCTAACACTTAGCCTAACCCTAACCCTAACCCTAACACTTACCCTAACCCTAACCCTAACCCTTAATCTAACACTAACCCTAAACCTAATCCTAACGTTACCATTACCCTAACCTTAAACCTAACTCTAACCCTAACCCTAACCCTAAACCTAACCCTAAACCTAAGCCTAACTCTAACCCTAACCCAAACCTTAACCCTAACCCTAAACCTAACCCTAACCCTTAACCTACCCTAACCCTAAACCTAACCCTAACCTTACCCTTACCCTAACCCTAACCTGAACCGTAACCCTAACCCTAACCCTAAACCTAACCCTAATCCTTACCCTTACCCACACCCTAACCCTAAGCTTAAACCTTACCCTAACTCTAACCCTAACCCTAAACTTAACCCTAATCCTCATCCTTACCCTAATCCTAACCCTAACCCTAAAACTAACCCTAACCCTAAACTTAACCCTTATCTTTACCCTAAACCTTACGCTAAACCTAACCCTAACCCTTAACCTTACACTAACCCTAACCCTACCCTAACCTTAACACTAACCCTAAACCTAACCCTAACCCTTACCCTTACCCTAACCCTAACCCTAACCCTAAATCTAACCCTTACCCTTACACTAACCCTAAACCTAAACCTAACCCTAACCCTAACTCTAACCCTAACACTTACACTTACCCTAACCCTAACCCTTAACATATCCCTAAACCTAACCCTAACCCTAACCCTAAACCAACCCCTAACCCTAAACCTAACAATTGCCCTTACCCTAAACCTAATCCTAACCCTTAAGCTAAACCTAACCCTAACCCTAACCCTAACCCTTATCCTTACCTTAACCCTAACCCTAAACCTTACCCTTACCATAACGCTAACCCTAACCCTAACACAACCCTTACCCTAACCCTAACCCTAACCCTAACCGTAACCCTAACCCTAAACCTAAACCTAACCCTAAACCTTACCCTTACCCACACCCTTACCCTAACCTTAAACCTAACCCTAACTCTAACCCTAACCCCAAATTTAACCCCAACATTTATCCTTACCCTAACCCTAACCCTAACCCTAAACCTAACCCTAAACTTAACCCTTACCTTTACCCTAACCCTAACCCTAAACCTAACCATAACACTTACCCTTACCTTAAACCTAACCCTAACCCTAACCCTAACCCTAACCTTAACCCTAACGCTTACCCTAACCATAACCTTAACCCTAACCCTAAACCTAAACCTAACCCTAACTCTTACCCTAACCCTTACCCTTACACTTACACTTACCCTAACCCTAACCCTAACCCTAAATCTAACCCTAACCCTTACCCTTACCCTAACCTTAACTCTAAACCTAACTCTTACCCTTATCCTAACCCTAACCCTAAAACTAACTCTAACCCTAACCCTAAACCTAACCTTAAGCCTGAACGTAACCATTGCCCTTACCCTAAACCTAACCCTAAACCTAACCCTAACCATAACACTAACCCATAAACTTAACCCTAACCCTAAACTTTACCCTTACCCTAACCCTAACCCTAACCCTTACCCTTACCCTCACCCTAACCCTAAACTTAACCCATAACCTAAACCTAACTCTAACCCTAACCCTTACTCTAACACTTACCCTAAACCTAACCCTAACCCTAACCCTTACCCTAATCCTAATCTAACCCTAATCTCAACCCTAAACCTAAACCTAACCCTAAACTTAACCCTTACCTTTACCCTAACCCTAACCCTAAACCTAATCATAACACTTACCCTTACCCTAAACCCAACCCTAACCCTAACCCTAACCTTAACCCTAACACTTACCCTAACCATAACCTTAACCCTAACCCTAAACCTAAACCTAACCCTAACCCTTACCCTAACCATTTCACTTACCCTTACCCTAACCCTAACCC
The DNA here is from genome assembly GCA_024803745.1 of Megascapheus bottae. Lineage (NCBI taxonomy): Eukaryota > Metazoa > Chordata > Mammalia > Rodentia > Geomyidae > Megascapheus > Megascapheus bottae. The sequence continues at coordinate 380,386 of JANJXV010000686.1, read as the reverse complement.
TAACCCTAAATCTAACCCTAACCCTTACCCTTACCCTAACCTTAACTCTAACCCTAACCCTTACCATTATCCTAACCCTAACCCTAAATCTAACCCTAACCCTAACCCTAACCCTAACCCTAAACCTAACCCTAAACCTAACCCTAACCATAACACTAACCCATAAACTTAACCCTAACCCTAAACTTTACCCTTACCCTAACCCTAACCCTAACCCTTACCCTTACCTCACCCTAACCCTAAACTTAACCCATAACTTAAACCTAACTCTAACCCTAACCCTTACTCTAACACTTACCCTAAACCTAACCCTAACCCTAACCCTTACCCTAATCCTAATCTAAACCTAATCTCAACCCTAAACCTAACCCTAACCCTAAAATCAACCCTTACCCTTACCCTTACCCTAACACTTACCCTAACCCTAACCCTTACCCTTAACCTAACCCTAACCCTAAACCTAACCCTAACCTTAACACTTACCCCTAACCCTAAAACTAACCCTTACCCTAACCCAGACCCTTATCCTTACCCCAACCCTAACCCTAACCCTAAAACTAAACCTAACCTAACCCTAACCCTAACCCTAACCCTAACCCTTAACCTAACCCTAACACAAACCCTAACCCTTACCCTTACCCTAACCCCAAACCTAACTCTAACCCTAACCTTAACCCTAACCCTTACCCTAACACTAACCCTAACCCTAACCCTTACCCTAACCCTAACCCTAACCTTAAACCTAACCGTAACCCTAACTGTAACCCTTACCCTTACCCTAAACCTAACCCTAAACCTAACCTTAACGCTAACCCTAATCCTAAACCTTGACCTTACCCTAACCCTAACCCTAACCCTAACCCAAACCCTTACTCTAACCCTAACCCTAACACTTACACTTAACCTAACCCTAAACCTAACCCTAACCCTAAGCCTAACCCAAATCCTAACCCGAACTCTTACCCTTACCCTACACCTAACCCTAACCCTAAACCTACCCTAAAACTTACCCTTACCCACACGCTTACCCTAACCTTAAACCTAACCCTAACTCTAACCCTAACCCCAAACTTAACCCCAACATTTATCCTTACCCTAAACCTAACCCTAACCCTATCCCTAAACCTAACCCTAACCCTAAACTTAACCCTTACCTTTACCCTAACCCTAACCCTAAACCTAACCATAACACTTACCCTTACCCTAAACCTAACCCTAACCCTAACCCTAACCTTAACCCTAACACTTACCCTAACCATAACCTTAACCCTAACCCTAAACCTAAACCTAACCCTAACCCTTACCCTAACCATTACACTTACCCTTACCCTAACCCTAACCCTAAATCTAACCCTAACCCTTACCCTTACCCTAACCTTAACTCTAACCCTAACCCTTACCCTTATCCTAACCCTAACCCTAAATCTAACCCTAACCCTAACCCTAAACCTAACCTTAAGCCTGAACGTAACCCTTGCCCTTACCCTAAACCTAACCCTAAACCTAACCCTAACCATAACACTAACCCATAAACTTAACCCTAACCCTAAACTTTACCCTTACCCTAACCCTAACCCTAACCCTTACCCTTACCCTCACCCTAACCTTAAACTTAACCCATATCCTAAACCTAAGTCTAACCCTAACCCTTACTCTAACACTTACCCTAAACCTAACCCTAACCCTAACCCTTACCCTAATCCTAATCTAAACCTAATCTCAACCCTAAACCTAACCCTAACCCTAAACCTAACCCTAACCCTAACACTTACCCCTAACCCTAAAATTAACCCTTACCCTAACCCAAACCCTTACCCTTAACCCAACCCTCACCCTAACCCTAAAACTAACCCTAACCCTAAACCTAAACCTAACCTTAACCCTGAACGTAACCCTTTCCCTTACCCTAAACCTAACCCTAACCATAACACTAACCCATAACCTTAACCCTAACCCTAAACTTTACCCTTACCCTAACACTAACACTAACCCTTACCCTTACCCTCACCCTAACCCTAAACTTAACCCATACACTAAACCTAACTCTAACCCTAACCCTTACTCTTACACTTACCCTAAACCTAACCCTAACACTAACACTTACATTTACCCAAACCCTAACCCTAACCCTAACCCTTACCCTAACCCTAACCCTAACCCTTACACTAACCCTAACCCTAACCCTTAACCTAACCCTAACACTAACCCTATCCCTTACCCTTATCCTAACCCTAAACCTTACTCTAACCCTAACCCTAACCCTACCCCTTACCCTAACCCTAATCCTAACCCTAACCCTTACCCTAACCCTAACCCTAACCTTAAACCTAACCGTAACCCTAACTGTAACCCTTACCCTTACCCTAAACCTAACCCTAAACCTAACCTTAACGCTAACCCTAATCCTAAACCTTGACCTTACCCTAAACCTAACCCTAACCCTAACCCTAACCCTTACTCTAACCCTAACCCTAACACTTACACTTAACCTAACCCTAAACCTAACCCTAACCCTAACCCTAACCCAAATCCTAACCCTAACCCTTACCCTTACCCTACACCTAACCCTAACCTTAAACCTAACCCTAAACCTTACCCTTACCCACATCCTTACCCTAACCTTAAACCTAACCCTAACTCTAACCCTAACCCCAAACTTAACCCCAACATTTATCCTTACCCTAACCCTAACCCTAACCCTAACCCTAACCCTAACCCTAAACTTAACCCTTACCTTTACCCTAACCCTAACCCTAAACCTAACCATAACACTTACCCTTACCCTAAACCTAACCCTAACCCTAACCTTAACCCTAACACTTACCTAACCATAACCTTAACCCTAACCCTAAACCTAAACCTAACCCTAACCCTTACCCTAACCATTACCCTTACCCTTACCCTAAACCTAACCCTAACCCTAAATCTAACCCTAACCCTTACCCTTACCCTAACCTTAACTCTAACCCTAACCTTTACCCTTATCCTAACCCTAACCATAAAACTAACACTAACCCTAACCCTAAACCTAACCTTAACCCTGAACGTAACCATTGCCCTTACCGTAAACCTAACCATAAACCTAAACCTAACCATAACACTAACCCATAAACTTAACCCTAACCCTAAACTTTACCCTGACCCTAACCCTAACCCTAACCCTTACCCTTAACCTCACCCTAACCCTAAACTTAACCCATACCCTAAACCTAACTCTAACCCTAACCCTTACTCTAACACTTACCCTAAACCTAACCCTAACCCGAACCCTTACCCTAATCCTAATCTAACCATAATCTCAACCCTAACCCTAACCCTAACCCTAAAATTAACCCTTACCCTTACCCTTACCCTAACCCTAACCCTAACCCTTACCCTCACCCTAACCCTAACCCTAAACCTAACCCTAACCCTAACCCTTACCCCTAACCCTAAAACTAACCCTAACCCTAACCCAAACCCTTACCCTAACCCTAACCCTAACCCTAACCCTAACCCTTACCCTAACCCTAACCCTAACCCTAACCCTTACCCTAACCCTAACCCTAACCTTAAACCTAACCGTAACCCTAACTGTAAACCTTACCCTTACCCTAACCCTAACCCTAACACTAACCCTAACCCTTACCCTTACCCTAACCCTAAACCTAACTCGAACCCTAACCCTAAACCTAACCCTTACCCTAACCCTAACCCTAACCCTAACCCTTACCCTAACCCTAACCCTAACCTTAAACCTAACCGTAACCCTAACTGTAAACCTTACCCTTACCCTAAACCTAACCCTAAACCTAAATTTAACCCTAACCCTAATCCTAAACCTTGACCTTACCCTAACCCTAACCCTAATCCTAACCCTTACTCTAACCCTAACCCTAACCCTAACACTTACACTTAACCTAACCCTAAACCTAACCCTAACCCTAACCCTAACCCAAATCCTAACCCTAACTCTTACCCTTACCCTACACCTAACCCTAACCCTAAACCTAACCCTAAACCTTACCCTTACCCTTACCCTAACCCTACCCTAACCCTTACCCTAATCCTAATCTAACCCTAATCTCAACCCTAACCCTAACCCTAACCCTAAAATTAACCCTTACCCTTACCCTTACCCTTACCCTAACCCTAACCCTAACCCTTACCCTTACAATAACCTTAACCCTAAACCTAACCCTAACCCTAATCCTTACCCCTAACCCTAAAACTAACCCTAACCCTACACCTAACCCTTACCCTTACACCAACCCTAACCCTAACCCTAACCCTAAACCTAACACTTACCGTCACCCTAATCCTAACCCTAACCCTTACCCTTACCCTAAACCTAACCCTAACCTTAACCCCAACAGTTAACTTAACCCTAACACTAACCCTTAACCTAAAACTTAGCCTAACCCTAACCCTAACCCTAACACTTACCCTAACCCTAACCCTAACCCTTAACCTAACACTAACCCTAAACCTAATCCTAACCTTACCATTACCCTAACCTTAAACCTAACTCTAACCCTAACCCTAACCCTAAACCTAACCCTAAACCTAAGCCTAACTCTAACCCTAACCCAAACCTTAACCCTAACCCTAAACCTAACCCTAACCCTTAACCTAACACTAACCCTAAACCTAAACCTAACCTTACCCTTACCCTAACCCTAACCTGAACCGTAACCCTAACCCTAACCCTAAACCTAACCCTAATCCTTACCCTTACCCACCCCCTAACCCTAACCTTATACCTTACCCTAACTCTAACCCTAACCCTAAACTTAACCCTAATCCTCATCCTTACCCTAACCCTAACCCTAAACCTAAAACTAACCCTAAACCTAAACTTAACCCTTACCTTTACCCTAACCCTTACCCTAAACCTAACCCTAACCCTTAACCTTACCCTAACCCTAACCCTACCATAACCCTAACACTAACCCTAAACCTAACCCTAACCCTAAATCTATCACTTACCCTTACACTAACCCTAAACCTAAACCTAACCCTAACCCTAACTCTAACCCTAACACTTACACTTACCCTAACCCTAACCCTAACCCTTAACCTAACCCTAAACCTAACCCTAACCCTAACCCTAAACCAAACCCTAACCCTAAACCTAACCATAACCAATAACCCTAACCCTAACCCTAACCTTTATCCTTACCCTAACCCTAACCCTAACCAGAACACTTACCCTAACCTTCACCCTAACCCTTACCCTTACTCTTACCCTAACCCTAACCCTAAAGTTAACCCATACCCTAAACCTAACCCTAACCCTAAACCTTATCCTAACACTTACCTTAAACCTAACCCTAAACTTAACACTTACCCTTACCCTAACCCTAACTCTAACCCTTACCCTAATCCTAACAGTAAGCCTTAGCCTAACCCATAACCCTAACCCTAACCCTAATCTTTATCCTTACACTTAGCCTAACCCTAATCAGAACACTTACCCTAACCCTCATCCTAACCCTAACCCTTAACCTTATCGTAACCCTAACCCTAAACTTAACCCATACCCTAAACCTAACCCTAACTCTAACACATACCCTAACACTTACCCTAAACCTAACCCTAACCCTAACACTTAACCTTATCCTAACCCTAACCCTAACCCTAACCCTTACCCTAATACTAACAGTAACCCTTACCCTAACCCTAACCCTAACCCTAACCCTTACCCTTACCCTTACCCACACCCTAACCCTAACTTTAAACTTAACCCTAACTCTAACCCTAACCCTAAATTTAACCTTAAACCTTATTCTTATTATAACCCTAACCCTAACCCTAAACCTAAACGTAACCCTAAACCTAAACTTAACCCTTACCTTTACCCTAACCTAACCCTAAACCTAACCCTAACCCTTACCCTTACCCTAACCCTAACCCTAACACTAACACTAATTATAACCCTAACCCTTACCCTAATCCTAACAATAACCCAAACCCTAACCCTAAACCTAACCCTAACCCTAAGCCTAAACCTAACCCTAACCCTACCCCTAACCCTAACAATAATCCTTACCCTAACCCTAACCCCTAACCCTAACCCTTAACCTAACCCTAACCCTGACCCTAACCCGTACCCTTACCATAACCCTAAACCTAACTCTAACCCTTACCCTAACCCTAACCCTTACTCTAACCATAATCCTAATCCTTACCCTAACCCTAACTTTAACCCTAACCCTAACCCTAACCCTTACCCTTACCCTAAACCCAACTCTAAACCTAACCCTAAACCTAACCCTAAACCTAACCTTAACCCTAACCATAACCCTAACCCTTGAACTTACCAAAAACCTAACCCTAACCCTAACCCTTACTCTAACCCTAAACCTAACCCTAACCCTTACACTTACCCTAACCCTAACCCTAACCCTTACCATAACCCTAACCCTAACCCTAACCCTTAACCTAACCCTAATCCTAACCCTAACCCTAACCCTTACTCTTACCCTAACCCTAAACCTAACCATAACCCTAACTCTAACCCTTACCCTTGCCCTAACCCTAACCCTAACCCTAAACCTTACCCTTACCCTGAACCTAATAGTAACCTTTAAGATAAACCTAACACTAAACCTAACCCTAACCCTTGCCCTTACCTTAACCCTAACCCTAACCCTTACCCTTACACTATCGCTAACCCTAACCCTAACACAACCCTTACCCTAACCCTAACCCTAACCCAAACCGTAACCCTAACCCTAAACCTAAACCTAACCCTAACCCTTACCCTTACCCACACCCTAACCCTAAACTTAACCCTAAACCTAACCCTAAACCTAACCCTAAACCTAACCCTAAACCTAAAGTTAACCCTAACCTTTACCCTTAGCCTAACCCTAACCCTAAACCTAAACATAAACATAGCCCTAACCCTAACCCTAACCCTTACCCTAACCCTAAAGCTTACACTTACACTAAACCTAACCCTAAACCTTACCCTAAACCTAACCCTAACCCTAACCCTAACCCTTACCCTAACCCTAACCCTAACCCCTAACCCTAACCCTTAACCTAACACTAACCCTAAATCTAACCTTAACCTTACCGTTACCCTAAACCTAAACCTAACTGTAACCCTAAACCCAATCCTAACAATAATCCTAACCTTAACCCTAACCCTAACCCAAAACCTTACCCTTACCCGAACCCTAACCCTAACCCCTAACACTAACCCTTAACCTAACACTAACCCTAAACCTAACCCTAACCTTACTTTTACCCTAACCCTAAACCTAACCCTAACCTAACCCTAACCCTAAACCTTACCCTAACCCTTAACCTTTCCCACACCCAAACCCTAAATTAAAGCTAACCCTAACTCTAACCGTAACCCTAAACTTAACCCTAACCCTTATACTTACCCTAACCATAACCCTAACAATAAAATTAACCCTTACCTATACCCTAACCCTAACCCTAAACCTAACCCTAACCCTTAACCTTTCCCTAACCCTAACCCTAACCCTAACCCTAACCCTAACCCTTACCATAACCCTAACCCTAAGCCTAACCCTAAACCTAACCCTAACCCTAACCCTAATCCTTACCATTACCGTAAACCTAACCCTAACCCTACGTCTAACGCTTACACTTACACTAACCGTAACCCTAAACCTAACTCTAACCCTTACACTTACCCTAACCATAACTCTAACCCTAACACTTAACCTTACCATAAAACCCTTAACCTAACCCTAAACCTAACCCTAAACGTAACCGTAAACCAAACCCCAACCCTAAACCTAACAATTGCCCTTACCCTAACCCTAACCCTAACCCTAAGCCATAACAATAACCTTAACCCTAACCTTTTTCCTTACCCTAAGCCAACCCTAAACAGAACACTTAACCTAACCCTTACCCTAACCCTAACCCTAATCCTAACCCTAACCCTTGCCCTTACCCTAACCCTAACCCTAATCCTAACCCTAACCCTTGCCCTTACCCTAAACCTAACCCTAACCCTAAACCTAACCCTAACCCTAAACTTAACCCTAACCCTTACCCTTAGCCTAACCCTAACCCTAACCCTAAACCCAAACCTAGCCCTAACCCTAACCCTTACCCTAACCCTAACACTAACCCTAACCCTAAAGCTTACACTTACACTAAACCTAACAATAAACCTTACCCTAACAATAACCCTAACCCTAATCCTAAACCTAACACTAACCCTAACACTTACCCTTACCCTAACCCTAACCCTTACCCTTACCCTAACCCTAACCCTAACCCTAACCTAAACCTAACCCTAAACCTAACCCTAACCCTAAACATAACCCTAACCTTACCCTAACCCTAACCCTAACCCCTAACCCTAACACTAAACCTACCCCTAATCCTAACCCTATCCCTTACCCTAACCCTAAACCTAACTCTAACCCTAACCCTAACCCTAACCCTAACCCTAACCCTAACACTTACCCTAACCCTAACACTAACCCTAACCCTAACCTTAACCCTAAACCTAACCCTAACCCTAACCCTTACCCTTACCCTACATCTAACCCTAACCATAACCCTAACCCTAAACTTTACCCTTAACCTAATCCTAACCCTTATCCTAACCCTTACCCTTACCCTAACCCTAACCTTAACCCTAACCCTTACCCTAATCCTAATCCTAACCCTAACCTCAACCCTAACGCTAACCCTAACCCTAAAATATACCCTTACCCTTACCCTAACCCTAAACCTAAACCTAACCCTAACCCTTACCCTAACTCTAAACCTAAACCTAACCCTAAACCTAACCATAACCCCTAACACTAAAACTAACCCTAACCCTAACCTTAACCCTTACCCTAATCCTAATCCTAACCCTAAACCTAAACTTAACCCTAAACCTAACCCTAACCCTAACCCTTATCTTACCCTAAACCTAACCCTAACCCTAACCCTAACCTTAACCCTAAACCTAACCCTAACCCTAACCCTTACACTTACCCTAAACCTAACCCTAAACCTAACCATAAACCTAACCCTAAACCAACCTTAACCCTAACCCTACCCTAACCCTTGCCCTTACCCTAACCCTAACCCTAAACCTGACCCTAACCCTAACCCTAACCCTAAAACTTACCCTTACCCTAAACCTAACACTAATCCAACCCTTACCCTTACCATAACCCTAACCCTAACCCTAACCCTTAACCTAACCCTAATCCTAACCCTAACCCTAACCCTTATTCTTACCCTAACCCTAAACCTAACCATAACCCTAACCCTAACCCTTACCCTTACCCTAACCCTAACCCTAACCTTAAAACTTACCCTTCCCCTGAACCTAATAGTAACCTTTAAGATAAACCTAACACTAAACCTAACCCTAACCCTTGCCCTTACCTTAACCCTAACCCTAACCCTTACCCTTACACTAACGCTAACCCTAACCCTAACACAACCCTTACCCTAACCCTAACCCTAACCCAAACCGTAACCCTAACCCTAAACCTAAACCTAACCCTAACCCTTACCCTTACCCACACCCTAACCCTAAATTTAAATCTAACCCTAACTCTAACACTAACCCTAAACTTAACCCCAACCCTTATCCTTACCCTAACCCTAACCCTAACCCTAACCCTAAACCTAACCCTACCCCTAAACTTAACCCTTACCTTTACCCTAACCCTAACCCTAAACCTAACCCTAACCCTAAACTTAACCCTTACCTTTGCTCTAAACCTAACCCTAAACCTAACCTTAACCCTAAACCTAACCCTAACCCTTGACCTTACACAAACACTAAACCTAACCCTAACCCTTACTCTAACCCTAACCCTAACTCTAACCCTTACACTTACCCTAACCCTAATCCTAACCCTAACCCTAACCCTAACCCTAAGCCTAACCCTTACCCTTACCCTACACCTAACCCTAAACCTAACCCTAACCCTAAACCTTACCCTTACCCTAAACCTAACACCAATCCTAACCCTTACCCTTACCCTAACCCTAACCCTTACCCTAATCCTAATCCTAACCCTTACCCTTAACCTAACCTTAACCTTAACCCTAAACTTAACCCTAAACCTAACCCTAACCCTAACCTTAACGCTAACCCTAAGCCTAAACCTAACCCTAACCCTAACCCTTACACTTACCCTAACCATAACCCTAACCCTAACCCTAACCCTAACACTTACCCTAACCCTAAACCTAACCCTTAACCTAACACTAACCCTAAACCTAATCCTAACCTTACCATTACCCTAACCTTAAACCTAACTCTAACCCTAACACTAACCCTAAACCTAACCCTAAACCTAAGCCTAACTCTAACCCTAACCCAAACCTTAAACCTAACCCTAAACCTAACCCTAACCCTTAACCTAACACTAACCCTAAACCTAACCCTAACCTTACCCTTACCCTAACCCTAACCTGAACCGTAACCCTAACCCTAACCCTAAACCTAACCCTAATCCTTACCCTTACCCACCCCCTAACCCTAACCTTATACCTTACCCTAACTCTAACCCTAACCCTAAACTTAACCCTAATCCTCATCCTTACCCTAACCCTAACCCTAACCCTAAAACTAACCCTAACCCTAAACTTAACCCTTACCTTTACCCTAACCCTTACCCTAAACCTAACCCTAACCCTTAACCTTACTCTAACCCTAACCCTACCCTAACCCTAACACTAACCCTAAACCTAACCCTAACCCTAAATCTATCACTTACCCTTACACTAACCCTAAACCTAAACCTAACCCTAACCCTAACTCTAACCCTAACACTTACACTTACCCTAACCCTAACCCTAACCCTTAACCTAACCCTAAACCTAACCCTAACCCTAACCCTAAACCAAACCCTAACCCTAAACCTAACCATAACCAATAACCCTAACCCTAACCCTAACCTTTATCCTTACCCTAACCCTAACCCTAACCAGAACACTTACCCTAACCTTCACCCTAACCCTTACCCTTACTCTTACCCTAACCCTAACCCTAAAGTTAACCCATACCCTAAACCTAACCCTAACCCTAAACCTTATCCTAACACTTACCTTAAACCTAACCCTAAACTTAACACTTACCCTTACCCTAACCCTAACTCTAACCCTTACCCTAATCCTAACAGTAAGCCTTAGCCTAACCCATAACCCTAACCCTAACCCTAATCTTTATCCTTACACTTAGCCTAACCCTAATCAGAACACTTACCCTAACCCTCATCCTAACCCTAACCCTTAACCTTATCGTAACCCTAACCCTAAACTTAACCCATACCCTAAACCTAACCCTAACTCTAACACATACCCTAACACTTACCCTAAACCTAACCCTAACCCTAACACTTAACCTTATCCTAACCCTAACCCTAACCCTAACCCTTACCCTAATACTAACAGTAACCCTTACCCTAACCCTAACCCTAACCCTAACCCTTACCCTTACCCTTACCCACACCCTAACCCTAACTTTAAACTTAACCCTAACTCTAACCCTAACCCTAAATTTAACCTTAAACCTTATTCTTATTATAACCCTAACCCTAACCCTAAACCTAAACGTAACCCTAAACCTAAACTTAACCCTTACCTTTACCCTAACCTAACCCTAAACCTAACCCTAACCCTTACCCTTACCCTAACCCTAACCCTAACACTAACACTAATTATAACCCTAACCCTTACCCTAATCCTAACAATAACCCAAACCCTAACCCTAAACCTAACCCTAACCCTAAGCCTAAACCTAACCCTAACCCTACCCCTAACCCTAACAATAATCCTTACCCTAACCCTAACCCCTAACCCTAACCATTAACCTAACCCTAACCCTGACCCTAACCCGTACCCTTACCATAACCCTAAACCTAACTCTAACCCTTACCCTAACCCTAACCCTTACTCTAACCATAATCCTAATCCTTACCCTAACCCTAACCCTAACCCTAACTTTAACCCTAACCCTAACCCTAACCCTTACCCTTACCCTAAACCCAACTCTAAACCTAACCCTAAACCTAACCCTAAACCTAACCTTAACCCTAACCATAACCCTAACCCTTGAACTTACCAAAAACCTAACCCTAACCCTAACCCTTACTCTAACCCTAAACCTAACCCTAACCCTTACACTTACCCTAACCCTAACCCTAACCCTAACCCTAACCCTTACCATAACCCTAACCCTAACCCTAACCCTTAACCTAACCCTAATCCTAACCCTAACCCTAACCCTTACTCTTACCCTAACCCTAAACCTAACCATAACCCTAACTCTAACCCTTACCCTTACCCTAACCCTAACCCTAACCCTAAACCTTACCCTTACCCTGAACCTAATAGTAACCTTTAAGATAAACCTAACACTAAACCTAACCCTAACCCTTGCCCTTACCTTAACCCTAACCCTAAGCCTTACCCTTACACTATCGCTAACCCTAACCCTAACACAACCCTTACCCTAACCCTAACCCTAACCCAAACCGTAACCCTAACCCTAAACCTAAACCTAACCCTAACCCTTACCCTTACCCACACCCTAACCCTAAACTTAACCCTAAACCTAACCCTAAACCTAACCCTAAACCTAACCCTAAACCTAAAGTTAACCCTAACCTTTACCCTTAGCCTAACCCTAACCCTAAACCTAAACATAAACATAGCCCTAACCCTAACCCTAACCCTTACCCTAACCCTAAAGCTTACACTTACACTAAACCTAACCCTAAACCTTACCCTAAACCTAACCCTAACCCTAACCCTAACCCTTACCCTAACCCTAACCCTAACCCCTAACCCTAACCCTTAACCTAACACTAACCCTAAATCTAACCTTAACCTTACCGTTACCCTAACCCTAAACCTAACTGTAACCCTAAACCCAATCCTAACAATAATCCTAACCTTAACCCTAACCCTAACCCAAAACCTTACCCTTACCCGAACCCTAACCCTAACCCCTAACACTAACCCTTAACCTAACACTAACCCTAAACCTAACCCTAACCTTACTTTTACCCTAACCCTAAACCTAACCCTAACCTAACCCTAACCCTAAACCTTACCCTAACCCTTAACCTTTCCCACACCCAAACCCTAAATTAAAGCTAACCCTAACTCTAACCGTAACCCTAAACTTAACCCTAACCCTTATACTTACCCTAACCATAACCCTAACAATAAAATTAACCCTTACCTATACCCTAACCCTAACCCTAAACCTAACCCTAACCCTTAACCTTTCCCTAACCCTAACCCTAACCCTAACCCTAACCCTAACCCTTACCATAACCCTAACCCTAAGCCTAACCCTAAACCTAACCCTAACCCTAACCCTAACCCTTACCATTACCCTAACCCTAACCCTAACCCTACGTCTAACGCTTACACTTACACTAACCGTAACCCTAAACCTAACTCTAACCCTTACACTTACCCTAACCATAACTCTAACCCTAACACTTAACCTTACCATAAAACCCTTAACCTAACCCTAAACCTAACCCTAAACGTAACCGTAAACCAAACCCCAACCCTAAACCTAACAATTGCCCTTACCCTAACCCTAACCCTAACCCTAAGCCATAACAATAACCTTAACCCTAACCTTTTTCCTTACCCTAAGCCAACCCTAAACAGAACACTTAACCTAACCCTTACCCTAACCCTAACCCTAATCCTAACCCTAACCCTTGCCCTTACCCTAACCCTAACCCTAATCCTAACCCTAACCCTTGCCCTTACCCTAAAACTAACCCTAACCCTAAACCTAACCCTAACCCTAAACTTAACCCTAACCCTTACCCTTAGCCTAACCCTAACCCTAACCCTAAACCCAAACCTAGCCCTAACCCTAACCCTTACCCTAACCCTAACACTAACCCTAACCCTAAAGCTTACACTTACACTAAACCTAACAATAAACCTTACCCTAACCCTAACCCTAACCCTAATCCTAAACCTAACACTAACCCTAACACTTACCCTTACCCTAACCCTAACCCTTACCCTTACCCTAACCCTAACCCTAACCCTAACCTAAACCTAACCCTAAACCTAACCCTAACCCTAAACATAACCCTAACCTTACCCTAACCCTAACCCTAACCCCTAACCCTAACACTAAACCTACCCCTAATCCTAACCCTATCCCTTACCCTAACCCTAAACCTAACTCTAACCCTAACCCTAACCCTAACCCTAACCCTAACACTTACCCTAACCCTAACACTAACCCTAACCCTAACCTTAACCCTAAACCTAACCCTAACCCTAACCCTTACCCTTACCCTACATCTAACCCTAACCATAACCCTAACCCTAAACTTTACCCTTAACCTAATCCTAACCCTTATCCTAACCCTTACCCTTACCCTAACCCTAACCTTAACCCTAACCCTTACCCTAATCCTAATCCTAACCCTAACCTCAACCCTAACGCTAACCCTAACCCTAAAATATACCCTTACCCTTACCCTAACCCTAAACCTAAACCTAACCCTAACCCTTACCCTAACTCTAAACCTAAACCTAACCCTAAACCTAACCATAACCCCTAACACTAAAACTAACCCTAACCCTAACCTTAACCCTTACCCTAATCCTAATCCTAACCCTAAACCTAAACTTAACCCTAAACCTAACCCTAACCCTAACCCTTATCTTACCCTAAACCTAACCCTAACCCTAACCCTAACCTTAACCCTAAACCTAACCCTAACCCTAACCCTTACACTTACCCTAAACCTAACCCTAAACCTAACCATAAACCTAACCCTAAACCAACCTTAACCCTAACCCTACCCTAACCCTTGCCCTTACCCTAACCCTAACCCTAAACCTGACCCTAATCCTAACCCTAACCCTAAAACTTACCCTTACCCTAAACCTAACACTAATCCAACCCTTACCCTTACCATAACCCTAACCCTAACCCTAACCCTTAACCTAACCCTAATCCTAACCCTAACCCTAAACCTTACTCTTACCCTAAACCTAAACCTAACCATAACCCTAACCCTAACCCTTACCCTTACCCTAACCCTAACCCTAACCTTAAAACTTACCCTTCCCCTGAACCTAATAGTAACCTTTAATATAAACCTAACACTAAACCTAACCCTAACCCTTGCCCTTACCTTAACCCTAACCCTAACCCTTACCCTTACACTAACGCTAACCCTAACCCTAACACAACCCTTACCCTAACCCTAACCCTAACCCAAACCGTAACCCTAACCCTAAACCTAAACCTAACCCTAACCCTTACCCTTACCCACACCCTAACCCTAAATTTAAATCTAACCCTAACTCTAACACTAACCCTAAACTTAACCCCAACCCTTATCCTTACCCTAACCCTAACCCTAACCCTAACCCTAAACCTAACCCTACCCCTAAACTTAACCCTTACCTTTACCCTAACCCTAACCCTAAACCTAACCCTAACCCTAAACTTAACCCTTACCTTTGCTCTAAACCTAACCCTAAACCTAACCTTAACCCTAACCCTAACCCTAACCCTTGACCTTACACAAACACTAAACCTAACCCTAACCCTTACTCTAACCCTAACCCTAACTCTAACCCTTACACTTACCCTAACCCTAATCCTAACCCTAACCCTAACCCTAACCCTAAGCCTAACCCTTACCCTTACCCTACACCTAACCCTAAACCTAACCTTAACCCTAAACCTTACCCTTACCCTAAACCTAACACCAATCCTAACCCTTACCCTTAACCTAACCCTAACCCTTACCCTAATCCTAATCCTAACCCTTACCCTTAACCTAACCTTAACCTTAACCCTAAACTTAACCCTAAACCTAACCCTAACCCTAACCTTAACGCTAACCCTAAGCCTAAACCTAACCCTAACCCTAACCCTTACACTTACCCTAACCATAACCCTAACCCTAACCCTAACCCTTACACTTACCCTAACCCTAACCTTTACCTAAACTTAACCCTACACCTAACCCTACCCCTAACCTTAACCCTAACCCTAACCCTAAACCTAACACTAACCCTAACCCTCATCCTTACACTTACCCTAACCATAACCCTAACCCTAAATCTAACCCTTACCCTTCCACTAACCCTAACCTGAACCTAACCCTAACCCTTACCCTTACCCTAACACTAAATCTAACCCTAAACCTTACCCTTACCCTAACCCTAACCCTAAAACTAACCCAAACCCTAGCCCTTACCCTAACCCTAACATTAACCCTTGACCTAACACTAACCCTAAACCTAAACCTAATGTTACCGTTACCCTAACCCTAAACCTAACTCTAACCCTAACCGTAACCCTAAAACTAACCCTAAACCTAACACTAACCCAAACCCTATGCCTTGCCTTAACCCTAACCCTAAAACTTACCCTTACCCTAACCCTAACCATAACTCTAACTTAAACCCTAACACCTAACCCTAACCCTTAACCTAACACTAACCCTAAACCTAACCTTACTGTTACCCTAACACTAAACCTAACCCTACACCTAACCCTAACACAAACCCTAACCTTAACCCTAACCCTAAACCTAACCCTTACCCTTATCCTAACCTAACCCTAACCCCTAACCCTAACCTTTAACCTAACACTAACCCTAAACCTAACCCTAAACTTACCCTACCCTTACCCTAACCCAAACCCTAACCGTAACCCTAACCCTAACCCTAAACCTAACCCTAACCCTTACCCTTACCCACACCCTACCCCTAACCTTAAACCTAACCCTAACACAAACCCTAACCCTAAACCTAACCCTAACCTTAACCCTAACCCTAACCCTAACCCTTACTCTTACCCTAACCCTAACCGTAACCCCTAACCCTAACCCTTAACCTGACACTAACCCTAAACCTAACCCTAACCTTACCCTTACCCTAATCCTAACCCTAACCGTAACTATAACATTAACCCTAAACCTAACTCTAAGCCTAACCCTAACCCTTACCCTAACCCTAACTCTTAATCTAACCCTAAACCTAACCCTAACCCTAACCCTAACCCATAACCCTAACCCATAACCCTAACCCTAACCCTAATCTTTATTCTTACCCTTACCCTAACCCTAACCAGAACACTTACCCTAATCCTCATCCTAACCCTAAATCTTAACCTTATCGTAACCCTAACCCTAAACTTAACCCATACCCTAAATCTAACCCTAACCCTAACCCATACCTAACACTTACCCTAAACCTAACCCTAACCCTAACACTTAACCTTACCCTAATCCTAACCCTAACCCTAACCCTTACCCTAATACTAACAGTAAACCTTACCCTAACCCTAACCCTAACCCTAGCCCTAAACCTTACTCTTACCCACACCTTAACCCTAACTTTAAACCTAACCCTAACTCTAACCCTAACCCTAAACTTAACCCTAAACCTTATCCTTATTATACCCCTAACCCTAACCCTAAACCTAACCATAACCCTAAACTTAACCCGTACCTTTACATTAAACCTAACCCCAACCCTAACCCTAACCCTTACCCTTACCCTAACCCTAACCCTAACCCTAACCCTAACCTTAACCCTAACCCTTACCCTAAACCTAACACTAACCCTAACACTAACCCTAAACCTAACCCTAACCCTAAACCTAACCCTTACCCTTCCCCTAACCCTAAACCTAACACTAAATCTAACCTTTACCCTTACCCTAACCCTAACCCTAAACCTAACCGTAACCCTAACCCAAAAACTAACCCTACCCCTAAACCTAACCCTTGCCCTTACCCTAAACCTAACCCAAACCCTAACCCATAACCCTAAAGCTAAACTTTATCCTTACACTAACCTTAACCCTAACCCTAACCAGAACACTTACCCTAACACTAACCCTAACCCTAACCCTTACCATTACCCTAACCCTAACCCGAAACTTAACCCATACCCTAAACCTAACCCTAACCCTAACCCTTACCCTAACACTTACCCTAAACCTAACCCTAACCCTAACACTTACCCTTACCATAACCCTAACCCTAACCCTTACCCTAATCCTAACCCTAACCCTTACCCTAACCCTAACCCTAACCCTTAACCTAACCCTAACCCTAACCCTAACCCTTACTCTTACCCTAACCCTAAACCTAACTCTAACCCAAACCCTAACCTTAACGCTAACCCTTACCCAAACCCTAACCCTTATCCTAACCCTAACCCTAACCCTAACCCTAACCTTAACCCTAAACCAAACCGTACATCATACCCTTACCCTAAACCTAACCCTAACCCTAACCCTAAACCTAACCCTAACACTAAACTTAACCCTTACCTTTACCCTAACCCTAACCCTTACACTTACCCTAACCATAACCCTAACCCTAACCCTAACCCTTACACTTACCCTAACCCTAACCTTTACCTAAACTTAACCCTACACCTAACCCTACCCCTAACCTTAACCCTAACCCTAACCCTAAACCTAACACTAACCCTAACCCTCATCCTTACACTTACCCTAACCATAACCCTAACCCTAAATCTAACCCTTACCCTTCCACTAACCCTAACCTGAACCTAACCCTAACCCTTACCCTTACCCTAACACTAAATCTAACCCTAAACCTTACCCTTACCCTAACCCTAACCCTAAAACTAACCCAAACCCTAGCCCTTACCCTAACCCTAACATTAACCCTTGACCTAACACTAACCCTAAACCTAAACCTAATGTTACCGTTACCCTAACCCTAAACCTAACTCTAACCCTAACCGTAACCCTAAAACTAACCCTAAACCTAACACTAACCCAAACCCTATGCCTTGCCTTAACCCTAACCCTAAAACTTACCCTTACCCTAACCCTAACCATAACTCTAACTTAAACCCTAACACCTAACCCTAACCCTTAACCTAACACTAACCCTAAACCTAACCTTACTGTTACCCTAACACTAAACCTAACCCTACACCTAACCCTAACACAAACCCTAACCTTAACCCTAACCCTAAACCTAACCCTTACCCTTATCCTAACCTAACCCTAACCCCTAACCCTAACCTTTAACCTAACACTAACCCTAAACCTAACCCTAAACTTACCCTACCCTTACCCTAACCCAAACCCTAACCGTAACCCTAACCCTAACCCTAAACCTAACCCTAACCCTTACCCTTACCCACACCCTACCCCTAACCTTAAACCTAACCCTAACACAAACCCTAACCCTAAACCTAACCCTAACCTTAACCCTAACCCTAACCCTAACCCTTACTCTTACCCTAACCCTAACCGTAACCCCTAACCCTAACCCTTAACCTGACACTAACCCTAAACCTAACCCTAACCTTACCCTTACCCTAATCCTAACCCTAACCGTAACTATAACATTAACCCTAAACCTAACTCTAAGCCTAACCCTAACCCTTACCCTAACCCTAACTCTTAATCTAACCCTAAACCTAACCCTAACCCTAACCCTAACCCATAACCCTAACCCATAACCCTAACCCTAACCCTAATCTTTATTCTTACCCTTACCCTAACCCTAACCAGAACACTTACCCTAATCCTCATCCTAACCCTAAATCTTAACCTTATCGTAACCCTAACCCTAAACTTAACCCATACCCTAAATCTAACCCTAACCCTAACCCATACCTAACACTTACCCTAAACCTAACCCTAACCCTAACACTTAACCTTACCCTAATCCTAACCCTAACCCTAACCCTTACCCTAATACTAACAGTAAACCTTACCCTAACCCTAACCCTAACCCTAGCCCTAAACCTTACTCTTACCCACACCTTAACCCTAACTTTAAACCTAACCCTAACTCTAACCCTAACCCTAAACTTAACCCTAAACCTTATCCTTATTATACCCCTAACCCTAACCCTAAACCTAACCATAACCCTAAACTTAACCCGTACCTTTACATTAAACCTAACCCCAACCCTAACCCTAACCCTTACCCTTACCCTAACCCTAACCCTAACCCTAACCCTAACCTTAACCCTAACCCTTACCCTAAACCTAACACTAACCCTAACACTAACCCTAAACCTAACCCTAACCCTAAACCTAACCCTTACCCTTCCCCTAACCCTAAACCTAACACTAAATCTAACCTTTACCCTTACCCTAACCCTAACCCTAAACCTAACCGTAACCCTAACCCAAAAACTAACCCTACCCCTAAACCTAACCCTTGCCCTTACCCTAAACCTAACCCAAACCCTAACCCATAACCCTAAAGCTAAACTTTATCCTTACACTAACCTTAACCCTAACCCTAACCAGAACACTTACCCTAACACTAACCCTAACCCTAACCCTTACCATTACCCTAACCCTAACCCGAAACTTAACCCATACCCTAAACCTAACCCTAACCCTAACCCTTACCCTAACACTTACCCTAAACCTAACCCTAACCCTAACACTTACCCTTACCATAACCCTAACCCTAACCCTTACCCTAATCCTAACCCTAACCCTTACCCTAACCCTAACCCTAACCCTTAACCTAACCCTAACCCTAACCCTAACCCTTACTCTTACCCTAACCCTAAACCTAACTCTAACCCAAACCCTAACCTTAACGCTAACCCTTACCCAAACCCTAACCCTTATCCTAACCCTAACCCTAACCCTAACCCTAACCTTAACCCTAAACCAAACCGTACATCATACCCTTACCCTAAACCTAACCCTAACCCTAACCCTAAACCTAACCCTAACACTAAACTTAACCCTTACCTTTACCCTAACCCTAACCCTTACACTTACCCTAACCATAACCCTAACCCTAACCCTAACCCTTACACTTACCCTAACCCTAACCTTTACCTAAACTTAACCCTACACCTAACCCTACCCCTAACCTTAACCCTAACCCTAACCCTAAACCTAACACTAACCCTAACCCTCATCCTTACACTTACCCTAACCATAACCCTAACCCTAAATCTAACCCTTACCCTTCCACTAACCCTAACCTGAACCTAACCCTAACCCTTACCCTTACCCTAACACTAAATCTAACCCTAAACCTTACCCTTACCCTAACCCTAACCCTAAAACTAACCCAAACCCTAGCCCTTACCCTAACCCTAACATTAACCCTTGACCTAACACTAACCCTAAACCTAAACCTAATGTTACCGTTACCCTAACCCTAAACCTAACTCTAACCCTAACCGTAACCCTAAAACTAACCCTAAACCTAACACTAACCCAAACCCTATGCCTTGCCTTAACCCTAACCCTAAAACTTACCCTTACCCTAACCCTAACCATAACTCTAACTTAAACCCTAACACCTAACCCTAACCCTTAACCTAACACTAACCCTAAACCTAACCTTACTGTTACCCTAACACTAAACCTAACCCTACACCTAACCCTAACACAAACCCTAACCTTAACCCTAACCCTAAACCTAACCCTTACCCTTATCCTAACCTAACCCTAACCCCTAACCCTAACCTTTAACCTAACACTAACCCTAAACCTAACCCTAAACTTACCCTACCCTTACCCTAACCCAAACCCTAACCGTAACCCTAACCCTAACCCTAAACCTAACCCTAACCCTTACCCTTACCCACACCCTACCCCTAACCTTAAACGTAACCCTAACACAAACCCTAACCCTAAACCTAACCCTAACCTTAACCCTAACCCTAACCCTAACCCTTACTCTTACCCTAACCCTAACCGTAACCCCTAACCCTAACCCTTAACCTGACACTAACCCTAAACCTAACCCTAACCTTACCCTTACCCTAATCCTAACCCTAACCGTAACTATAACATTAACCCTAAACCTAACTCTAAGCCTAACCCTAACCCTTACCCTAACCCTAACTCTTAATCTAACCCTAAACCTAACCCTAACCCTAACCCTAACCCATAACCCTAACCCATAACCCTAACCCTAACCCTAATCTTTATTCTTACCCTTACCCTAACCCTAACCAGAACACTTACCCTAATCCTCATCCTAACCCTAAATCTTAACCTTATCGTAACCCTAACCCTAAACTTAACCCATACCCTAAATCTAACCCTAACCCTAACCCATACCTAACACTTACCCTAAACCTAACCCTAACCCTAACACTTAACCTTACCCTAATCCTAACCCTAACCCTAACCCTTACCCTAATACTAACAGTAAACCTTACCCTAACCCTAACCCTAACCCTAGCCCTAAACCTTACTCTTACCCACACCTTAACCCTAACTTTAAACCTAACCCTAACTCTAACCCTAACCCTAAACTTAACCCTAAACCTTATCCTTATTATACCCCCAACCCTAACCCTAAACCTAACCATAACCCTAAACTTAACCCGTACCTTTACATTAAACCTAACCCCAACCCTAACCCTAACCCTTACCCTTACCCTAACCCTAACCCTAACCCTAACCCTAACCTTAACCCTAACCCTTACCCTAAACCTAACACTAACCCTAACACTAACCCTAAACCTAACCCTAACCCTAAACCTAACCCTTACCCTTCCCCTAACCCTAAACCTAACACTAAATCTAACCTTTACCCTTACCCTAACCCTAACCCTAAACCTAACCGTAACCCTAACCCAAAAACTAACCCTACCCCTAAACCTAACCCTTGCCCTTACCCTAAACCTAACCCAAACCCTAACCCATAACCCTAAAGCTAAACTTTATCCTTACACTAACCTTAACCCTAACCCTAACCAGAACACTTACCCTAACACTAACCCTAACCCTAACCCTTACCATTACCCTAACCCTAACCCGAAACTTAACCCATACCCTAAACCTAACCCTAACCCTAACCCTTACCCTAACACTTACCCTAAACCTAACCCTAACCCTAACACTTACCCTTACCATAACCCTAACCCTAACCCTTACCCTAATCCTAACCCTAACCCTTACCCTAACCCTAACCCTAACCCTTAACCTAACCCTAACCCTAACCCTAACCCTTACTCTTACCCTAACCCTAAACCTAACTCTAACCCAAACCCTAACCTTAACGCTAACCCTTACCCAAACCCTAACCCTTATCCTAACCCTAACCCTAACCCTAACCCTAACCTTAACCCTAAACCAAACCGTACATCATACCCTTACCCTAAACCTAACCCTAACCCTAACCCTAAACCTAACCCTAACACTAAACTTAACCCTTACCTTTACCCTAACCCTAACCCTAAACCTAACCCTAACCCTTACCCTTACCCTAACCCTAAAGCTAACCCTAACCTTAACCCTAACCCTTAAACTAACCCTAACCTTAACCCTAACCCTAACCCTAAACCTAACCCTAAACCTAACCCTCACCCTTACCCTAATCCTAACGCTAACCCTAAATCTAACCCGTACCCTTACACTAACCCTAAACCTAATCCTAACCCTAAACCTTACCCTTACCCTAACCCTAACTCTAACCCTAACCCTTACCCTTACCCTAACCCTAACCCTAAAACTAACCCTAACCCTAACCCTAAACCTAACCCTAAACCTAAACCTAACCCTTGCCCTTACCCTAAACCTAACCCTAACCCTAACCCTAACCCTTACCCTTACCCTCACCCTAACCCTAAACTTAACCCATACCCTAAACCTAACCCTAACCCTAATCCTTACTCTAACACTTACCCTAAACCTAACCCTAAGCCTAACACTTACCCTTACCCGAACCCTAACCCTAACATTAACCCTTACCCTAACCCTAAACCTAACTCTAACCCTAACCCTAACCCTAACCCTTACCCTAACCCTAACCCTAACCCTTACCCAGCCCTAACCATAACCCTATCCTTAACCCTAACCCTAACTCTAACCCTAACCCTTACCCTTACCCTAAACCTAACCCTAAACCTAACCCTAAACCTAACCTTAATCCTAACCCTAACCCTAACCCTTGACCTTACCCTAACCCTAACCCTAGCCCTTACTCTAACCCTAACCCAAACACTAACCCTTATACTTACCCTAACCCTAAACCTAACCCTAAACCTAACCCTAACCCTAACCCTTACCCTACACCTATACCTAACCCTAACCCTAAACCTTACCCTTATCCTAAACCTATCACTAATCCTAAACCTTACCCTTACCCTAAACCTAACCCTAACACTTACCCTAATTCTAAACCTAACCCTAACCTCAACCCTAACCCTAACCCTAATATTAACCCTTACCCTTACCCTTACCCTAAAACTAAACCTAACCTAACCATAACCCTAACCCTTACACTTAAAATAACCCTAACCCTAAACCTAACCCTAACCCCTAACCCTAAAACTAACCCTAACCCTAACCCTTACCCTAACCCTAACCCTAACCCTAACACTTACCCTCAACCTAATCCTAACCCTAACCCTAACCGTAACCCTAACCCTAACCCTAACACTTACCCTAACCCTAACCCTAACTCTAACAATAACCCTTAGCCTAACCCTAACCCTAACACTTACCCTTACCCTAACCCTAACCCTAACCCTTACCCTAACCCTAACCCTAACCCTTGACCTAACACTAACCCTAAACGTAACCCTAATCTCACCGTTACCCTAACCCTAAACCTAACTCTAACCCTAACCGGAACCCTAAAACTAACCCTAAACCTAACCCTAGCCCAAACCTTAGTCTTTGCCTTAACCCTAACCCTAACACTTAACCTTAGCCTAACCCTAACTCTAACCCCTAACCTAACCTTTAACCTAACTCTACCCCTAAACCTAACCCTAACCTTACCCTTACCCTTACCCTATCCCAAACCCTAACCGTAACCCTAACCCCAACCCTAACCCTAAACCTAACCCTAACCCTTACCCTTACCCACACCCTAACGCTAACCTTAAACCTAACCCTAACACAAAAACTAACCCTAAACCAACCCTAACCCTAACCCTAACCTTAACCCTAACCCTAACCCTAAACCTTACCCTAACCCTAACCCTAACCTAACCCTAACCTTACCCTTACCCTTACCCTAACCCTAACAATAACTGTAACCCTAAACCTAAGCCTAAACCTAAATCTAAGCCTAACCCTTACCCTTACCCTAACCCTAACCCATAATCTAACCCTAAACATACCCCTAACCATAACCCTAAACGAAACCCTAACACTAAACCTAACAATTGACCTTACCCTAAACCTAACCCTAAACCTAACCCTAACCCTAACCCTAACCCATAACTCTAACCCTAACCCTAACCTTTATCCTTACCCTTAACCTAACCCTAACAAGAACACTTACCCTAACCCTAACCCTAACCCTAAACTTAACCCATACCCTAAACCTAACCCTAACCCTAACCCATACCCTAACACTTATCCTAAACCTAACCCTAACCCTAACACTTACCCTTACCCTAACCCTAACCCTAACCCCAACCCTTACCCTAATACTAACAGTAACCCTTACCCTTACCCTAACCCTAACCCTATCCCTAACCCTTACCATTACGCACACCCCAACCCTAACTTTAAACTTAACCCTATCTCTAACCCTAACCCTAAACTTAACCCTAAACCTTATCCTTATTATAACCCTAACCCTAACCCTAACCCTAAACCTAACCCTAACCCTAAACTTAACCCTTACCTTTACCCTAACCCTAACCCTAAACCTAACCCTAACCCTTACCCTTACAGTAACCCTAAACCTAACCCTAACACTAAACTTAACCCTAACCCTTACCCTCATCCTAACACTGACCCAAACCCTAACCCTATACATAACCCTAACCCTAAACCTAACCATTACCCTTCCCCTAACCCTAAACCTAACACTAAATCTAACCCTTACCCTTACACTAACCCTAACCCTAAACCTAACCCTAACCCTTATCATTACCCTAACCATAACTCTAACCCTAACCTTTACCCATACCCTAACCCTAACCCTAAACCTAACCCTAACCCTAAAACTAACCCTACCCCTAAACCTAACCCTTGCCCTTAACCTAAACCTAACACTAACCCTAACCCATTACCATAAAGCTAACCTTTATCCTTACCCTAACCCTAACCCTAACCAGAACACTTACCCTAACCCTAACCATAACCCTAACCCTTACCCTTACCCTAAACCTAACCCTAAACTTAACCCATACCCTAAACCTAAACATAACCCTAACCCTTACCCTAACACTTACCCTAAACCTAACTCTAACCCTAACACTTACACTTACCCTAACCCTAACACTTACCCTTACCCTAATCCTAACCGTAACCCTTACCCTAACCCTACCCCTAACCCTAAACCTAAACCTTAACCCTAACCCTTAACCTAACCCTAACCCTAACCCTAACCCTTACTCTTACCTAATCCTGAACCTAACTCTAACCCAAACCCTAACCCCAACGCTAACACTTACCCTAACCCTCACCCTAACCAGTACCCTAACCCGAACCCTAACCCTAACCCTAACCTTAACCCTAACCCTAACCCTAACCCTACATAATACCCTTAGCCTAAACCTAACCCTAACCCTAACCCTAAACCTAATCCTAACCCTAAATTTAACCCTTACCTTTATCCTAACCCTAACCCTAAACCTAACCCTAACCCTTACCCTTACCCTAACCCTAAAGCTAACCCGAACCTTAATCCTAACACTTAACCTAACCCTAACCTTAACCCTAACCCTAACCCTAAACCTAACCCTAACCCTAAACCTTACCCTTACCCTAACCCTAACGCTAACCCTAAATCTAACCCATACCCTTATACTAACCCTAACCCTAAACCTAAACCTAACCCTTACCCTTACCCTAACCCTAACTCTAACCCTAACCCTTACCCTTACCCTAACCCTAACCCTAAAACTAACCCTAACCCTAACCCTAAAACTAACCCTAAACCTACCCCTAACCAGAACACTTACCCTAAACCTAACCCTAACCCTAACTCTAACAATAACCCTTAGCCTAACCCTAACCCTAATACTTACCCTTACCCTAACCCTAACCTTAAACATAACCCTTACCCTAACCCTAACCCTAATCCTAACCTTAACCTAACACTAACCCTAAACCAAACCCTTACCTTACCGTTACCCTAACCCTAAACCTAACTCTAACCCTAAGCCTAACCCTAAAACTAACCCTAAACCTAACCCTAACCCAAACCCTAGTCCTTGCCTTAACCCTAACCGTAAAACTTATCCTTTCCCTAACCCTAACCCTAACCCTAACCATTACCCTAACCCTAACCCTAACCCTTACCCTAACCCTAACCCTAACCCTAACCCCTAACCCTAACCCTTAACCTAACACTAACCCTAAACCTAACCCTAACCTTATCATTACCCTAACCCTAAACCTAACTCTAACCCTAAACTCAACCCTAACAATAACCCTAAACTTAACCCTAACCGTAAACCAAAACCTTACCCTTACCCGAACCCTAACCCTAACGCCTAACCCTAACCCTTACCCTAACCCGAACCCTAACCCTAACCCTATCCTTAACCCTAACCCTAACCCTAACCCTACATAATACCCTTAGCCTAAACCTAACCCTAACCCTAAACCTAAACCTAATCCTAACCCTAAATTTAACCCTTCCTTTTATCCTAACCCTAACCCCAAACCTAACCCTAACCCTTACCCTTACCCTAACCCTAAAGCTAACCCTAACCTTAAACCTAACCCTTACCCTTACCCCAACCCTAACCCTAACCCTAACCCTAAACCTAACACTTACCCTCACCCTAATCCTAACCCTAACGCTTACCCTTACCCTAAACCTAACCCTACCAATAACATCTACCCTAATCCTAACCCTCACCCTTACCCTAACACTAAACCTAACCCTAACCCTAACCCTTACCCCTAACCCTAAAACTAACCTAACCCTAACCCTAACCCTAACCCTTACTCTAACCATCACCCTAACCCTAACACTTACACTTAACCTAACCCTAAACCTAACCCTAACTCTAACCCTAACCCTAACCCTAATCCTAACCCTAACCCTTACCCTTACCCTACACCTAACCCTAACGCTAAACCTAACCCTAAACCTTCCCTTAACCTAACCCTAACCCTAACCCAAACCCTTTCCCTAATCCTAATCTAACCCTAATCTCAACCCTAACCCTAACCCTAACCCTAAAATTAACCCTTACCTTTACACTTACCCTAAGCCTAACCCTAACCCTAACCCTTACCCTAATCCTAACCCTACCAATAACATCTACCCTAATCCTAACCCTCACCCTTACCCTAACACTAAACCTAACCCTAACCCTAACACTTACCCCTAACCCTAAAACTAACCTAACACTAACCCTAACCCTTACCCTTACCCCAACCCTAACCCTAACCCTAACCCTAACCCTAACACGTACCCTCACCCTAATCCTAACCCTAAACCTTACCCTTACCCTAAACCTAACCCTAAACTTAAGCCCAACCCTTAACTTAACCCTAACACTAACCCTTAACCTAACACTTAGCCTAACCCTAACCCTAACCCTAACACTTACCCTAACCCTAACCCTAACCCTTAACCTAACACTATCCCTAAACCTAACCCTAACCTTACCCTTACCCTAACCCTAAACCTAACTGTAACCCTAACCCTAACCCTAAACCTAACCCTAACCATAACCTCAACCCTAACCCTAAATCTAACCCTAAACCTAACCCTTACCCTTACACTAACCCTAACCCTAACCCTCACCCTAACCTAACCCTAAACCTAACCCTAACTCTAACCCTAACCCAAACCTTAACCCTAACCCTAACCCTAACCCTAACCCTTAACCTAACACTAACCCTAAACCTAAACCTATCCTTACCCTTACCATAACCCTAACCCGAAACGTAACCCTAACCCTAACCCTAAACCTAACCCTAACCCTTACCCTTACCCACACCCTAACCCTAACCTTAAACCTAACCCTAATTCTAACCCTAACCCTAAATTTAACCCTAACCCTCATCCTTACCCTAAACCTAACCTTAACCCTAAAACTAACCCTAACCCTAAACTTAACCCTTACCTTTACCCTAACCCTTACCCTAAACCTAACCCTAACCCTAACTCTAACCCTAACACTTACACTTACCCTAACCCTAACCCTAACCCTTAACCTAACCTAAACCTAACCCTAACCCTAAACCAAACCCTAACCCTAAACCTAACAATTGCCCTTACCCTAAACCTAACCCTAACCCTAAACCTAACCCTAACCAATAACCCTAACCCTAACCCTAACCTTTATCCTTACACTAACCCTAACCCTAACCAGAACACTTACCCTAACTTTCACCCTAACCCTATCCCTTACTCTTACCCTAACCCTAACCCTAAAGTTAACACTTACCCTTACCCTAACCCTAACCCTAACTCTAACCCTTACCCTAATCCTAGCAGTAAGCTTTAACCTCACGCTAACCCTAACTCTAACCCTAACCCTAACCCTAAACCTAACCCTAACCCTTACCCTTATCCTAACGTTAACTCTAACCCTAACACTTACACTTACCCTAACCCTAACCCTAACCCATAACCTAACCCTAAACCTAACCCTAACCCTAAACCAAACCCTAACCCTAAACCTAACTCTAACCCTAACCCTAACCCTAAACCTAACCCTAAACCTAACCCGAACCCAAACCCTAGTCCTTGCCTTAACCCTAACCCCAAAACTTACACTTTTCCTAACCCTAACCCTAACCATAACCATTACCCTAACCCTAACCCTAACCCTTACCCTAACCCTAACCCTAACCCTAAACCTAAACCTAGCCCTAACCATAACCCTTACCCTAACCCTAACACTTACCCTAACCCTAACCCTAACCCTAACCCTAACCCCTAACCCTAACCCTTAACCTAACACTAACCCTAAACCTAACCCTAACCTTACCGTTACCCTAACCCTAAACCTAACTCTAACCCTAAACCCAATCCTAACAATAACCCTAACCATAACCCTAACAATAAAATTAACCCTTACCTATACCCTAACCCTAACGCTAAACCTAACCCTAACCCTTAACCTTTCCCTAGCCCTTACCCTAACCCTAACCATAACCATAACCATAACCCAAACCCTTACCCTAACCCTAACCCTAAGCCTAACCCTAAACCTAACCCTAACCCTAACCCTAACCCTAAATCTAACGCTTACACTTACACTAACCCTAACCCTAATCCTAACACTAACCCTTACCCTTACCCTATCCATAACTCTAACCCTAACCCTTACCCTTACCCTAAAACACTTAACCTAACCCTAAACCTAACCGTAACCCTAACCCTAAACCAAACCCTAACCGTAAACCTAAAAATTGCCCTTACCCTAACCCTAACCCTAACCCTAACCCATAACAATAACCTTAACGCTAACCTTTTTCCTTACCCTAAGCCTAACCCTAAACAGAACACTTATCCAAACCCTTTACCTAACCCTAACCCTAATCCTAACCTTAACCCTTGCCCTTACCCTAACCCTAACCCTAATCCTAAACCTAGCCCTTGCCCTTACCCTAACCCTAACCCTAACCCTAAACCTAACCCTAACCCTAAACTTAAGCCTAACCCTTACCCTTAGCCTAACCCTAACCCTAACCCTAAACCTAAACCTAGTCCTAACCCTAACCCTTACCCTAATCCTAACACTTACCCTAACCCTAACCCTAACCCTAACCCTAAACCTAACCCTAACCCTAAACCTAACCCTTGCCCTTACCCTAAACCTAACCAGAACACTTACCCTAACCCTAACCCTAACTCTAAAATTAACCCTTAGCCTAACCCTAACCCTAATACTTACCCTTACCCTAACCCTAACCCTAACCCTTACCCTAACCCTAACCCTTAACCTAACATTAACCCTAAACCTAACCCTAACCTTACCGTTACCCTAACCCTAAACCTAATTCTAACCTTAACCCTAACCCTAAACCTAACCCTAAACCTAACCCTAACCCACATCCTAGTCCTTGCCTTAACCCTAACCCTAAAACTTACCCTTTCCCTAACCCTAACCCTAACCCTAACCATTATCCTAACCCTAAACCTAACCCTTACCCTAACCCTAACCCTAACCCTAACGCCTAACCTTAACCCTTAACCTAACCCTAAACCTAACCCTAACCTTACCGTTACCCTAACCCTAAACCTAACTCTAACCCTAAACCCAATCCTAACAATAACCCTAAACTTAACCCTAACCCTAACCCAAACACTTACCCTTACCCTTACCCGAAACCTAACCCTAACCCCTAACACTAACCCTTAAAGTAACACTAACCCTAAACCTAACCCTAACCTTACCCTTACCCTAACCCTAACCCTAACCTTAACCCTAACCCTAACCCTAACCCTAACCCAAACCCTTAACCTTACCCAAACCCTAACCCTAACCCCTAACAGTAACCCTTTACCTAACACTAACCCTAAACCTAACCCTAACCCTAAACCTAACCCTTGCCCTTACACTAAACCTAATCCTAAACCTTACCCTAAACCTAACCGTAACCCTAACCCTAACCCTTACCCTTACATTAACACTTACCCTAACCCTAACCCTAACCCAAACCCTTACCCTTACCCTAACCCTAACCCTAAACCTAACCTAAACCTAACCCTAAACCTAACCCTAACCCTTACCCTAATCCTAACCCTAAACCTTACGCTAACCCTAACCTTAACCCTAACCCTAACCCCTAACCCTAACCCTTAACCTAACCCTAACCCTAACCCTTACCCTTATCCTAACCCTAACCCTAAACTTAACCCATACCCTAAACCAAACCCTAACCTTAACCCTTACCCTAATCCTAACCCTAACCCTTACCCTAACCCTAACCCTTACCCTAACCCTAACCCTAACCCTTACCCTAACCCTAACCCTAACCTTAAACCTAACCGTAACCCTAACTGTAACCCTTACCCTTACCCTAAACCTAACCCTAAACCTAACCTTAACCCTAACCCTAATCCTAAACCTTGACCTTACCCTAACCCTAACCCTAACCCTAACCCTAACCCTTACTCTAACCATCACCCTAACCCTAACACTTACACTTAACCTAACCCTAACCCTAACTCTAACCCTAACCCTAACCCTAATCCTAACCCTAACCCTTACCCTTACCCTACACCTAACCCTAACGCTAAACCTAACCCTAAACCTTCCCTTAACCTAACCCTAACCCTAACCCAAACCCTTTCCCTAATCCTAATCTAACCCTAATCTCAACCCTAACCCTAACCCTAACCCTAAAATTAACCCTTACCTTTACACTTACCCTAAGCCTAACCCTAACCCTAACCCTTACCCTAATCCTAACCCTACCAATAACATCTACCCTAATCCTAACCCTCACCCTTACCCTAACACTAAACCTAACCCTAACCCTAACCCTTACCCCTAACCCTAAAACTAACCTAACACTAACCCTAACCCTTACCCTTACCCCAACCCTAACCCTAACCCTAACCCTAACCCTAACACTTACCCTCACCCTAATCCTAACCCTAAACCTTACCCTTACCCTAAACCTAACCCTAAACTTAACCCCAACCCTTAACTTAACCCTAACACTAACCCTTAACCTAACACTTAGCCTAACCCTAACCCTAACCCTAACACTTACCCTAACCCTAACCCTAACCCTTAACCTAACACTATCCCTAAACCTAACCCTAACCTTACCGTTACCCTAACCCTAAACCTAACTGTAACCCTAACCCTAACCCTAAACCTAACCCTAACCATAACCTCAACCCTAACCCTAAATCTAACCCTAAACCTAACCCTTACCCTTACACTAACCCTAACCCTAACCCTCACCCTAACCTAACCCTAAACCTAACCCTAACTCTAACCCTAACCCAAACCTTAACCCTAACCCTAATCCTAACCCTAACCCTTAACCTAACACTAACCCTAAACCTAACCCTATCCTTACCCTTACCATAACCCTAACCCGAAACGTAACCCTAACCCTAACCCTAAACCTAACCCTAACCCTTACCCTTACCCACACCCTAACCCTAACCTTAAACCTAACCCTAATTCTAACCCTAACCCTAAATTTAACCCTAACCCTCATCCTTACCCTAAACCTAACCTTAACCCTAAAACTAACCCTAACCCTAAACTTAACCCTTACCTTTACCCTAACCCTTACCCTAAACCTAACCCTAACCCTAACTCTAACCCTAACACTTACACTTACCATAACCTTAACCCTAACCCTTAACCTAACCTAAACCTAACCCTAACCCTAAACCAAACCCTAACCCTAAACCTAACAATTGCCCTTACCCTAAACCTAACCCTAACCCTAAACCTAACCCTAACCAATAACCCTAACCCTAACCCTAACCTTTATCCTTACACTAACCCTAACCCTAACCAGAACACTTACCCTAACTTTCACCCTAACCCTATCCCTTACTCTTACCCTAACCCTAACCCTAAAGTTAACACTTACCCTTACCCTAACCCTAACCCTAACTCTAACCCTTACCCTAATCCTAGCAGTAAGCTTTAACCTCACGCTAACCCTAACTCTAACCCTAACCCTAACCCTAAACCTAACCCTAACCCTTACCCTTATCCTAACGTTAACTCTAACCCTAACACTTACACTTACCCTAACCCTAACCCTAACCCATAACCTAACCCTAAACCTAACCCTAACCCTAAACCAAACCCTAACCCTAAACCTAACAATTGCCCTTACCCTAAACCTAACCCTAACCCTAACTCTAACCCTAAACCTAACCAATAACCCTAACCCTAACCCTAACCTTTATCCTTACCCTAACCCTAACCCTAACCAGAACATTTACCCTAACCTTCACCATAACCCTAACCCTTACTCTTACCCATCCCTAACCCTACAGTTTACCCATACCCTAAACCTAACCCTAACCTTAAACCTTATCCTAACACTTACTTTAAACCTAATCATAAACTTAACACTTACCCTTACCCTAACCCTAACCCTAACTCTAACCCTTACCCTAATCCTAACAGTAAGCCTTACCCTAACCCTAACCCTAACTCTAACCCTAACCCTAACCCTAAACGTAACCCTAACCCTTACCCTTACCCACACCCTAACCCTAACGTTAAACCTAACCCTAACTCTAACCCTAACCCTAAACTTAACCCTAACCCTTATCTTTATTATAACACTAACCCTAACCCTAAACCTAACCCTAACCCTAAACTTAACCCTTACCTTTACCCTAACACTAAACCTAAACCTAACCCTAACCCTTACCCTTACCCTAACCCTACCCTAACCCTAACCCTAACCCTAAACCTTACCCTTACCCTAAACATAACCCTAACCCTAAATCTAACGCTTACACTTACACTAACCCTAACCCTAACCCTAACCCTTACCCTAACCATAACTCTAACCCTAACCATTACCCTTACCCTAAAACCCTTAACCTAACCCTAAACCTAACCCTAACCCTAACCCTAAACCAAACCCTAACCCTAAACCTAACAATTGCCCTTACCCTAACCCTAACCCTAACCCTAACCCATAACATTAACCTTAACCCTAACCTTTTTCCTTACCGTAAGCCTAACCCTAAACAGAACACTTACCCTAACCCTTACCCTAACCCTAACCCTAATCCTAACCTAACCCTTGCCCGTACCCTAACCCTAACCCTAATCCTAACCCTAACCCTTGCCCTTACCCTAACCCTAACCCTAACCCTAAACCTAACCCTAACCCTAAAGTTAACCCTAACCCTTACCCTTAGCCTAACCCTAACCCTAACCCTAAACCTAAACCTAGCCCTAACCCTAACCCTTACTCTTACCCTAACCCTAACCCTAACCCTAACCCTAAAACTTACACTTACACTAAACTTAACCCTAAACCTTACCCTAAACCTAACCCTAAACCTAACCCTAACCCTAACACTTACCCTTACCATAACCCTAAACCTAACCCTTACTCTAACCCTATCCTAAACCTAACACTAACCCTAACATTTACCCTTACCCTAAATCTAACCCTTACCCTTACCCTAACCCTAACCATAACCCTAACCTAAACCAAACCCTAACCCTAACCCTAACCCTAACCCTAAACATAACCCTAACCTTACCCTAACCCTAACCCTAACCCCTAACCCTAACACTTAACCTACCCCTAACCCTAACCCTATCCCTTAACCTAACCCTAAACCTAACTCTAACCCTAACCCTAACCCTAACCCTAACCCTTGCCCTAACCCTTACCCTAACCCTAACCCTAACCCTTACCCTAACACTAACATTAACCCTAACCCTAACCTTAACCCTAAACCTAACCCTAACCCTAACCTTTACCCTTACCCTAAACCTAACCCTAAACCTAACCCTAAACCTAACCTTAACCCTACCCCTAACCCTAACCCTTGCCCTTACCCTAACCCTAAACCTAACCCTTACTCTAACCCTAACCTTAACCCAAACCCTTACACTTACCCTAACCCTAAACCTTAACCCTAACCCTAACCCTAAGCCTAAACCTTACCCTTACCCTACACCTAACCCTAACCCTAAACCTAAACCTTACCCTTACCCTAAACCTAACACTAATCCAACCCTTACCCTTACCCTAACCCTAACCCTAACCCTAACCCTTTCCCTAACCCTAACCGTAACCCTTACCCTTACCTAACCTTAACTCTAACCCTAACACTTACACTTACCCTAACCCTAACCCCAACCCTTAACCTAACCCTAAACCTAACCCTAACCCTAACCGTAAACCAAACCCTAACCCTAAACCTAACAATTGTCCTTACCCTAAACCTAAACCTAATCCTAACCCTAACCCTAACCAATAACCCTAACCCTAACCCTAACCTTTATCCTTACCCTAACCTTAACCCTAACCAGAACACTTACCCTAACCTTCACCCTAACCCTAACCCTTACTCTTACCCTAACCCTAACCCTAAAGTTAACCCATACCCTAAACCTAACCCTAGGCCTAAACCTTATCCTAACACTTACCTTAAACCTAACCATAAACTTAACACTTACCCTTACCCTAACCCTAACCCTAACTCTAACCCTTACCCTAATCCTAACAGTAAGCCTTACAATAACCCTAACCCTAACTCTAACCCTAACCCTAACCCTAAACCTAACCCTAACCCTTACCCTTACCCTAACATTAACTCTAACCCTAACACTTACCCTAACCCTAACCCTAACCCATAACCTATCCCTAAACCTAACCCTAACTTTAAACCAAACCCTAACCCTAAACCTAACAATTGCCCTAACCCTAAACCTAACCCTAACCCTTACCCTTACCCACACCCTAACCCTAACGTTAAACCTAACCCTAACTCTAACCCTAACCCTAAACTTAACCCTAAACCTTATCCTAATTATAACACTAACCCTAACCCCAAACCTAACCCTAACCCTAAACTTAACCCTTACCGTTACCCTAACACTAAACCTAAACCTAACCCTAACCCTTACCCTTACCCTAACCCTAACCCTAACCCTAACCCTTACCCTTACCCTAACCCTAACCCTAACACTAAATCTAACCCTTACTCTTACACTAACCCTAACACTACACCTAACCGTAACCCTTACCCTTACCCTAACAGTAACTCTAACCCTAACCGATACCCTTACCCTAACCCAAAACCTAAAACTAACCCTAAACCTAACACTAACCCTAACCCTAAAACTAACCCTAAACCTAAACCTAACCCTTGCCCTTACCCTTAACCTAACACTAACGCTAACCCTAACCCATAACCCTAACCCTAACCTTTATCCTTATCCTAACCCTAATCCTAAATCTAACCCTTACCCTAACACTAACCCCAACCCTTAACCTAACCCTAACACTAACCCTAACCCTTACCCTTACCCTAACCCTAAACCTAACTCTAATCCTAACCCTAACCCTAACCATTACCCTAACCCTAACCCTAAACTTAAACCTAACCGTAACCCTAACCCTTACCCTTACCCTAAACCTAACCCTAAAACTAACCTTAACCCTAACCCCAATCCTAAACCTTGACCTTACCCTAACCCTAACCCTAACCCTAACCCTTCCTCTAACCCTAACCCTAACCCTAACACTTACACTTAACCTACCCCTAAACCTAACCCTAACCCTAACCCTAACCCTAATCCTAACCCTAACCCTTACCCTTACCCTACACCTAACCCTAACCCTAAACCTAACCCTAAACCTTACCCCTACCCTAACCTAACTCTAACCCTAACCCTTACCCTAATCCTAATCTAACCCTAATCTCAACCCTAACCCTAACCCTAACCCTAAAATTAACCCTTACCCTTACCCCAACAATAACCCTAACCCTAACCCTAACCCTAACACTTACCCTCACCCTAATCCTAACCCTAACGCTTACCCTTAACCTAAACCTAACCCTAACCTTAACCCCAACAGTTAACTTAACCCTAACACTAACCCTTTACCTACAACTTAGCCTAACCCTAACCCTAATCCTAAAACTTACCCTAACCCTAACCCTAACCCTTAACCTAACACTAACCCTAAACCTAACCCTAACCTTACCGTTACCCTAACCCTAAATCTAACTCTAACGCTAACCCTAACCCTAAACCTAACCCTAAACCTAAACCTAACTCTAACCCTAACCCAAACCTTAATCCTAACCCTAACCCTAACCCTAACCCTTAACCTTAAACTAACCCTAAACCTAACCCTAACCTTACCCTTACCATAACCCTAACCCGAACCGTAACCCTAACCCTAACCCTAACCCTAAACCTAACCCTAACCCTTACCCTTACCCACACCCTAACCCTAACCTTAAACCTATCCCTAACTCTAACCCTAACCCTAAACTTAACCCTAACCCTCATCCTTACCCTAACCCTAACCCTAACCCTAAAACTAACCCTACCCCTAAACTTAACCCTTACCTTTACCCTAACCCTTACCCTAAACCTAAACCTAACCCTTAACCTTACCCTAACCCTTACCCTTCCCTTACATTAACACTAACCCTAAACCTAACCCTAACCCATACCCTTACCCTAACCCTAACCCTAACCCTAAATCTAAGCCTTACCCTTACACTCACCCTAAACCTAAACCTAACCCTAACCCTAACTCTAACCCTAACACTTACATTTACCCTAACCCTAACCACAACCCTTAACCTAACCCTAAACCTAACCCTAACCCTAACCCTAAACCAAACCCTAACCCTAAACCTAACAATTGCCCTTACCCTAAACCTAACCCTAATCCTAACCCTAACCCTAACCAATAAACCTAACCCTAACCCTAACCTTTATCCTTACCCTAACCCTAACCCTAACCAGAACACTTACCCTAACCTTCACCCTAACCCTAACCCTTATTCTTACCCTAACCCTAACCCTAAAGTTAACCCATACCCTAAACCTAACCCTAACCCTAAACCTTATCCTAACACTTACCTTAAACCTAACCCTAAACTTAAAACTTACCCTTACCCTAACCCTAACCCTAACTCTAACCCTTACACTAATCCTAACAGTAAGCCTTACCCTAACCCATAACCCTAACCCTAACCCTAACCCTAACCTTTATCCTTACACTTACCCTGACCCTAACCAGAACACTTACCCTAACCCTCATCCTAACCCTAACCCTTACCCTTATCGTAACCCTAACCCTAAACTTAACCCATAACCTAACCCTAACCCTAACCCTAACACATACAATAACACTTACCCGAAACCTAACCCTAACCCTAACACTTAACCTTACCCTAACCCTAACCCTAACCCTAACCCTTACCCTAATACTAACAGTAACTCTTACCCTAACCCTAACCCTAACCCTAACCCTTACCCTTACCCACACCCTAACCCTAACTTTAAACTAAACCCTAACTCTAACCCTAACCCTAAACTTAACCCTAAACCTTATCCTTATTATAACCCTAACCCTAACCCTAACCCTAACCCTAACCCTAACACTAACCCTAAACTTAACCCTTAACTTTACCCTCAACCTAACCCTCAACCTAACCCTAACCCTTACCCTTACCCTAACCCTAACCCTAACCCTAACACTAAACTTAATCCTAACCCTTACCCTAATCCTAACATTAACCCAAAACCTAACCCTAAACCTAACTCTAACACTAAACCTAACCATTACCCTTCCTCTAACTCTAAACCTAACACTAAATCTAACCCTTACCCTTACACTAACCCTAACCCTAACCTATACCTAACCCTTACCATTACCCTAACCATAACTCTAAACCTAACCTTTAACCTTACCCTAACCCTAACCCTAAACCTAACCCTAACCCTAACCCTAAAACTAACCCTACCCCTAAACCTAACCATTGCCCTTACCCTAAACCTAACACTAACCCTAACCCATAACCCTAAAGCTAAACTTTATCCTTACCCTAACCATAACCCTAACCAGAACACTTACCCTAACCCTAACCCTAACCCTAACCCTTACCCTTACCCTAAACCTAACCCTAAACTTAACCCATACCCGAAACCAAACCCTAACCCTAACCCTTACCCTAACACATACACTAAACCTAACTCTAACCCTAACACTTACCCTTACCCTAACCCTAACCCTTACCCTAACCCTAACCCTAACCCTTACCCTAACCCTAACCTTAACACTAACCCTAACCCCTAACCCTAAACCTTAACCTAACCCTAACCCTAACCCTTACTCTTACCCTAACCCTAAACCTAACTCTAACCTAAACCCTAACCCTAATGCTAACCCTTACCCTAAACCTAACCCTAAACCTTACCCTAAACCTAACCCTAACCCTAACCCTACCATTACCCTAACCCTAACTCTAACCCTAACCCTTACCTTTACCCTAACCCTAACCCTAAAACTAAACCTAACCCTAACCCTAAACCTAACCCTAACCCTAATCCTAACCCTTGCCCTTACCCTAAACCTAACCCTAAACCTAACCCTAACCAGAACACTTACCCTAACCCTAACCCTAACTCTAACAATAACCCTTAGCCTAACCCTAACCCTAATATTTACCCTTACCCTAACCCTAACCCTAACCCTAAACCTTACCCTAACCCTAACCCTAAACCTTAACCTAACACTAACCCTAAACCTAACCCTAACCTTACCCTTACCCTAACCCTAACCCTAACTGTAACCCTAACCCTAACCCTAACCCTAAACCTAACCCTAACCCTTAACCTTACCCACACCCTAACCCTAAAATTAATGCTAGCCCTAAATCTAACCGTAACCCTAAACTTAACCCTAACCCTTATCCTTACCCTAACCATAACCCTAACAATAAAATTAACCCTTACCTATACCCTAACCCTAACCCTAAACCTAACCCTAACCCTTAACCTTTCCCTAACCCTAACCCTAACCATAACCATAACTATAACCATAACCCAAACCCTTACCCTAACCCTAACCCTAAGCCTAACCCTAAACCTAACCCTAACCCTAACCCTAACCCTAAATCTAACGCTTACACTTACACTAACCCTAACCCTAATCCTAACCCTAACCCTTACCCTTACCCTAACCATAACTCTAACCCTAACCCTTACCCTAAAACACTTAACCTAACCCTAAACCTAACCCTAAACCTAACCCTAAACCAAACCCTAACCGTAAACCTAAAAATTGCCCTTACCCTAACACTAACCCTAACCCTAAACCATAACAATAACCTTAACCCTAACCTTTTTCCTTACCCTAAGCCTAACCCTAAACAGAACACTTATCCTAACCCTTTACCTAACCCTAACCCTAATCCTAACCCTAACCCTTGCACTTACCCTAACCCTAACCCTAATCCTAACCCTAGCCCTTGCCCTTACCCTAACCCTAACCCTAACCATAAACCTAACCCTAACCCTAAACTTAACCCTAACCCTTACCCTTAGCCTAACCCTAACCCTAAACCTAAACCTAGCCCTAACCCTAACCCTTACCCTAACTCCTACCCTAACCCTAACCCTAAACCTAACCCTAACCCTAAACCTAACCCTTGCCCTTACCCTAAACCTAACCCTAAACCTAACCAGAACACTTACCCTAACCCTAACCCTAACTCTAAAATTAACCCTTAGCCTAACCCTAACCCTAATACTTACCCTTACCCTAACCCTAACCCTAACCCTAACCCTTACCCTAACCCTAACACTTAACCTAACATTAACCCTAAACCTAACCCTAACCTTACCTTTACCCTAACCCTAAACCTAATTCCAACCCTAACCTTAAACCTAAACCTAACCCTAAACCTAACCCTAACCCAAATCCTAGTCCTTGCCTTAACCCTAACCCTAAAACTTACCCTTTCCCTAACCCTAACCCTAACCCTAACCATTATCCTAACCCTAACACTTAACCTAACATTAACCCTAAACCTAACCCTAACCCTTACCCTAACCCTAACCCTAACCCTAACCCTAACCCTAACGCCTAACCCTAACCCTAAACCTAACCCTAAACCTAACCCTAACCTTACCGTTACCCTAACCCTAAACCTAACTCTAACCCTAAACCCAATCGTAACAATAACCCTAACCTTAACCCTAACCCTAAACCAAACCCTTACCCTTACCCTTACCGGAAACCTAACCCTAACCCCTAACACTAACCCTTAACCTAACACTAACCCTAAACCTAACCCTAACCTTACCCTTACCCTAACCCTAACCCTAACACTAACCCTAACCCTAACCCTAACCCAAACCCTTACCCTTACCCAAACCCTAACCCTAAACCCTAACACTAACCCTTTACCTAACACTAACCCTAAACCTAACCCTAACCCTAAACCTAACCCTTGCCCTTACACTAAACCTAATCCTAAACCTTACCCTCAACCTAACCGTAACCCCAACCCTATCCCTTACCCTTACATTAACACTTACCCTAACCCTAACCCTAACCCCAACCCTTACCCTTACCCTAACCCTAACCCTAAACCTAACCCTAAACCTAACCCTAACCCTAACCCTAAACATAACCCTAACACTTACCCTAACCCTAACCCTAACCCTAACCCCCAACCCAAACACTTAACCTACCCCTAACCCTAACCCTATCCCTTACCCTAACCCTAACCATAACCCTTACCCTAACTCTAACCCTAAAACTTACCCTAACCCTAACCCTAACCCTAACCTTAACCCTAAACCTAACGCTAACCCTAACCTTTACCCTTACCCTAAACCTAACCCTAAACCTAACCCTAAGCCTAACATTAACCCTAACCCTAACCCTGACCCTTGCACTTACCCTAACCCTAAACCTAACCCTTACTCTAACCCTAACCCTAACCCTAACCCTTACACTTACCATAACCCTAAACCTTAACCTTAACCCTAACCGTAACCCTAACCCTTACCCTTTTCCTACACCTAACCCTAACCCTAACCCTAAACCTTACCCTTACCCTAAACCTAACACTAATCCAACCTTACAATTACCATAACCCCAAACCTAACCCTAACCCTAACCCTTACCCTAATCCTAACCCTAAACCTAACATCTACCCTAACCATAACCCTCACCCTTACTCTAACCCTAACCCTAACCCTAACCCTAACACTTACTCTTACCATAACCCTAAACGTAACCATAACCCTAAACCTAACCCTAACCCTAACTCTTACCCTTACCCTAACCCTAAACCTAAACCTAAACCTAAACCTTACCCTTACCCTGAACCTAACTCTAACCCTTAAGCTAAACCTAACCCTAACCCTAAACCTAACCCTTACCCTTACCTTAACCCTAACCCTAACCCTCACCCTAACCCTAACCGTAACCCTAACCCTAACCCTAAACCTAATCCTAACCCTTACCCACACCCTAACCCTAACCTTAAACCTAACCCTAACTCTAACCCTAACCCCAAACTTAACCCTAACACTTATGCTTACCTTAACCCTAACCCTAACCGTAACCATAAACCTAACCCTAACCCTAAACTGAACCCTTACCTTTACCCTAACCCTAACCCTAAACCAAACCCTAACCCTTACACTTACCCTAACCCTAACCCTAACCCTAACCCTAACCCAAACCCTAATCCTTACCCTAACCCTAACCTTAAACCTAATCCTAACTCTAAACCTAAACCTAACCCTAACCCTAACCCTAACCCTTACCCTTACCCTAACCATAACCATAACCCTAAATCTAACCCTTACCCTTACACTAACCCTAACCCTAACCCTAAACCTAAACCTAACCCTTACCCTTACCCTAACCCTAACTCTAAACCTAACCCTT
Organism: Megascapheus bottae; assembly: GCA_024803745.1. Taxonomy (NCBI): domain Eukaryota; kingdom Metazoa; phylum Chordata; class Mammalia; order Rodentia; family Geomyidae; genus Megascapheus; species Megascapheus bottae. Next base: position 337,119 of record JANJXV010000686.1, on the reverse strand, counting down.
ACCCTTATCTTAATCCTAACCCTAAAACTAACCCTAACCCTAACCCTAAACCTAACCTTAACCCTAAACGTAACCCTTGCCCTTACCCTAAACCTAACCCTAAACCTAACCCTAACCATAACCCTAAATCTAACCCTAACCATTACCCTTACCCACACGCTAACCCTAACGTTAAACCTAACCCTAAGTTTAACCCTAACCCTAAACTTAACCCTAACCCTCATCCTTATTATAACCCTAACCCTAACCCTAAACCAAACCCTAACCCTAAACTTAACCCGTACCTTTACCCTAACACTAAACCTAAACCTAACCCTAACCCTTACCCTTGACCTAACCTAACCCTAATCCTAACACTAACCTTAACCCTAACCCTTACCCTAATCCTAAACCTAACCCTAACCCTAACCTTAATCCTAAGCCTAACCCTAACCCTAACCCTTACCCTAACCCTAACCCTAACACTAAATCTAACCCTTACCCTTACACTAACCCTAACCCTAAACCTAACCCTCACCCTAACCCTAACCCTTATTCTTACCCTAACCGTAACCCTAAACTTAACCCATAACCTAAACCTAACCCTAACCCTAACCCTTATCCTTACACTTACCCTAAACCTAACCCTAAACATAACAGTTACCGTTAACCTAACCCTAACCCTAACTCTAACCCTTACCCTAATCCTAACAGTAACCCTTACCCTAACACTAACCCTAACTCCAACCCTAACCCTAACCCTAAACCTAACCCTAACCTTTACCCTTACCCACACCGTAACCCTAACCTTAAACCTAAACCTAAACCTAACCCTTACCCTTACCCTAACCCTAACTCTAAACCTAACCCTTACCCTTATCTTAATCCTAACGCTAAAACTAACCCTAACCCTAACCCTAAACCTAACCTTAACCCTAAACGTAACCCTTGCCCTTACCCTAAACCTAACCCTAAACCTAACCCTAACCATAACCCTAAATCTAAACCTAACCATTACCCTTACCCACACGCTAACCCTAACGTTAAACCTAACCCTAAGTTTAACCCTAACCCTAAACTTAACCCTAACCCTTATCCTTATTATAACCCTAACCCTAACCCTAAACCTAACCCTAACGCTACACTTAACCCTTACATTTAGCCTAACACTAAACCTAAACCTAACCCTAACCCTTACCCTTACCCTAACCAAAAACCTAACCCTAACACTAAATCTAACCCTTACTCTTACACTAAACCTAACACTAAACCTAACCCTAACCCTTTCCCTTACCCTAACCCTAACTCTAACCCTAACCATTACCCTTACTCTAACCCTAACACTAAACCTAACCCTAAACCTAACCCTAACACTAACCCTAAAACTAACCCTAACCCTAAACCTAACCCTTGCCCTTACCCTTAACCTAACACTAACCCTAACGCTAACCCATAACCCTAACCCTAACCCTAAACCTTACCCTAATTCTAACCCTACCCATTACCCTAACCCTAACCCGAACCCTAACCCTTAGGCTTACCCTAACAATAAACCTAACATTAACTCTAACCCTAAACCTAACCCTTACCCTTATCCTAACCCTTACCCTAACCCTAACCCTAACCCTAAAACTTACCCTTACCCTAAACCGTACTCTAACCCTTACCCTAAACCTAACCCTAACCCTAACCTTACCCTTACCTTAACCCTAACCCTGAGCCTATCCCTTACCCTTACCCTAATGCTAACCCTAACCCTAACCCTACAGCTAACCGTAACCCTTACCCTTACCCTACCCCTAACCCTAACCTTAACACCAACCCTAAACCTAACCCTAACCGTAACCCTAAACCTTACCGTTACCCTAACCCTTACCCTAACCCTAACCCTAACCCTAAAATTAACCCTTACCTTACCCTAACCCTAATCCTAACCCTACCCCTAACCCTAACCCTAACCCTTACCCTTACCGTAACCCTAACCCTAATCCTAACCCTAACCCTAACCCCTAACCCTCAAATTAATCCTAACCCTAACCCTAACCCTTACCCTTACCCTAACCCTAACCCTTAACCTAACACTTACCCTAACCCTAACCCTAAACCTAACACTTACCCTAACTACAACCCTAATTCTAACAATAACCCTTACCCTAACCCTAACCCTAACCCTTACCCTAACCCTAACCCTAACCCTTACCCTAACCCTAACACTAACCCTAACCCCTAACCCTAACCCTTAATCTAACACTAACCCTAAACCTAACCCTAACCTTACCCTTACCCTAACCCTAAACCTAACCCTAACCCTAACCCAAACGCTAACCTTAACTCTAACCCTAACCCTAACCCTTACCCTTATCCTAACCCTAACCCTAACCCTAACACTTACCCTCATCCTAACCCTAACCCTAACCCTAAACCTAGCCCTAACCCTAACCCTTACCCTTACCCTAACCCTAACCCTAACCCTAACACTAAATCTAACCCTTACTCTTACACTAACCCTAAACCTAAACCTAACCCTAACCCATACCCTTACCCTAACCCTAACTCTAACCCTAACCATTACCCTTACCCTAACCCTAACCCTAAAACTAACCCTAACCCTAAACCTAACCCTTGCCCTTACACTTAACCTAACACTAACCCTAACGCTAACCCATAAACCTAACCCTAAACTTTATCCTTATCCTAACCCTAACCCCAACCAGAACACTTACCCTAACCCTAACCCTAACCCTAACCCTTACACTTACCCTAACCCCATCCCTAAACTTAACCCATAGCCTAAACATAACCCTAACCCTAACCCTTACACTAACACTAACACTAACCCTAACCCTAACCCTTACACTGCCCTAACGCTAACCCTAATCCTAACAACTAAGCCAAACCCTAACCTTAACCCTAACCCTTACTCTTTTCCTAACCCTAACACTAACACTAACACTTACCCTTACCCTAAACCCTACCCAAACCTAACGCTAACCCTAACCATTACCCTAACCCTAACCCTAACACTTACCCTTAACCTCACACTAAACCTAACCTTACCTCTAACCCTAACTCTAACCCTTACCCTTAACCTAACCATAACCCTAACCCTAACCCTAAACCTTACCCTTACCGTAAACCTAACCCTAACCATTACCCTAAACCTAACCCTAACCCTAACCCCTACCATTACCTTAACCCTAACCCTAACCCAAACTTTACCCTAATGCTAACCCTAACCCTAATCCTAACCCTAACCCTTACCTTACCCGAACCCTAACCCTAACCTTAACCCCAACCCTAAACCTAACCCTAACCCTAACCCTAACCCTTACCCTAACCCAAACCCTAATCCTAACCCTAACCCTTACTTTACCCTAACCCTTACCCTTACACTAACCCTAACCCTAAACATAAACCTAACCGTAACCCTAACCCTTACCCTTAGCCTAATCCTAACCCTAAACCTAACCCTAACCCTTACCCTTACCTTCACCCTAACCCTAACACTAACCCTAACCCTAACCTTAACACTAACCCTTATCCTTACCCTAAACCTAACACTAACCCTAACCAAAAAACTAACCCTAATCCTAAACTAACCCTTACCCTTACCCTAACCCTAAACCTAACCCTAACCCTAACCGTAACACCTAAGCCTATCCCTAACCCTAACTCTAACCCTTACCCTTATCCTAACACTAATTCTAACCCTAACCCTTACACTTACCCGAACCCTAAACCTAACCTTAACCCTAAACCTAAACCCTAACCCTTACCCTTACCCTAACCCTAACCCTAACCCTAACTCTAAACCTTACCCCTACCCTAACCCTAACCCTAACCCTTGCCCTAAACCTAACCATAACCGTAACCCTAAACCTTACCCTTAACTTAATCCTAACCCTAACCCATATCCTTACCCTAAACCTAACACTAACACTAACCCTACCCTAACCCTAAACATAACCCTTGTCCTTACCTTAACCCTATCCCTAACCCTAACCCTAACCCTAACCCTAGCACATACCCTTACCCTTACCCTAACATTAACATTAACCCTAACCCTTACCCTTACACTAACCCTAATCCTAACCCTTAACCTTACCGTTACCCTAAACCTAAACCTTACCCTAACCCTTACCCTAACCCTTAACCTTACCCTTAGCCTAAGCCTAACCCTAACCCTAACCCTTAACCTTAACTTAACCCTAACCCTAACCATAACCCTACCCCTAGGACATACCCTTACCCTAACCCTAACCCTAACGGTAACCCTAAACCTAACCATAAACCTAACCCTAACCCTAACAATAACCCTTACCCTAACCCTAACCTTAACCCTAACACTACACCTAACCCTAACCCTTACCTTTACCCTAACCCTAAACCTAACCCTAACCCTTACCCTAACCCTAACCCTAATCCTAACACTAACCCTTACCCTTACCCTAACCCTAACTCTAAAACTAATCATAACCTTAACCTTAACTGTAACCCTTACCCTTACCCTAACTCGAATCCTAACCCTAACCATAACCCTAAGCCTTACCCTAACCCTAACCATAACCCTAACCCTAAAACCTAACCCTAAGGCTTAACCTAAACCTAATCCTAACCCTAACCTTTACCCTTACTCTAACACTAAACCTAACTCGAACCCTAAACCTAACCCTGACCCTAAGCCTAACCCTTACCTTAACCCTAACCCTAACCCGAAACATAACCCTAAACCTAACCCTAAACTTAACCCTAAACCTAACCCTAACCCTAACCCTTACCCTTACACTAACCCTAACCCAAAACCTAACCCTAACCCTAGTCCTAACCCTAAACTTAACCCCAACGCTAACCCTAAACCTTGCCCTTACTCTAACCATAACAATGAACCTAACACTAACCCTAATGTTAAACCTTAACCTTACCCAAACACTAACCCTTAACCTAACTCTAACCCTAACCCTAACCCTAAATCTAACCCTTACCCTAACCATAACACTAACCCTTACCCTAACCCAACCCTAAACCTAAGCTTAACCCTAACCCTAATCCTAACCCTAACCTTACCCTTACCCTAAACCTAACCCGAAACCTAACTCTAAACCTAAACTTAACCCTATCCCTAACCCTAACACTTGCCCTTACCCTATCCCTAACCGTAACACTTACTCTAACCCTAACCCTAACCCTAACCCTAACCCTTACACTTACCCTAACCCTAACCCTAACCCTTACCCTTACCCTACACCTAAACCTAACCCTAACCCTAACCCTAACACTAACCTCCACCCTAACCCTAACCCTAACCCTAAAATTAACCCTTACCTTACCCTAATCCTAACCCTAAAACAAACCCTAATCCTAACCCTAAACCTTACCCTTACCGTAACCCTAACCCTAAACCTAACCCTAACCCTAACCCTAAACCCTACACTAAAACTAATCCTAACCCTAACACTAACCCTTACCCTTAACCTAACTCTAACCCTAAACCTAACCCTTACCATAACACGTACCCTCACCCTATTCCTAACCCTAACCCTTACCCTTACCCTAACCCTAAACCTAACCTTAAACCCAACCCTAAACCTAACCCTAACCCTAACCCTTAACCTAACACTTACCCTAAACCTAACCCTAACCCTAACACTTACACTAACCCTAACCCTAACTCTAAAATAACCCTTACCCTAACCCTAACCCTAACACTTACCCTTACCCTAACAATAAATCTAACCCTAACCCTTACCCTAACCCTAACCCTAACCCTTACCCTAACCCTAACCCTAACACTAACCCCTAACCCTAACACTTAACCTAACACTAACCCTAAACCTAACCCTAACCTTACCCTTACCGTAACCCTAAACCTAACTCTAACCCTAACCCTAACCCTAACCCTAACCTTAAGGCTCACCTTAACCCTAACCCTAAAACTAATCCTTACCCTTACCCTAACCCTAACCCTAAACCTAACCCTAACCCTAACCCTAACCCTAACCTTAACCCTAACATTAACCCTAATCCTTACCCTTACCCTAACCCTAAACCTAAACCTAACACTAACCCTAACCCTAACCCTAACCCTTACCCTACCCTAACCCTAACCCTAACCCTAACTCTAACCCCTAAGCCTAAGCCTGACCCTAACCCTAACCCTAACCCTTACCCTTATCCTAACCCTAACCCGAACCCTAACACTTACCATTACCGGAAACCCTACCCTAAACCTCACGCTAACCCTAACCATTACCTTAACCTAACCTTAACCCTAACCCTTACCCTTACCCTAACACTTAACCTAACCTGAACTCTAACCCTAACTCTAACCCTAACCCTTATCCTACCCCTAACCCTAACCCTCTCTCTAAACGTTACCCTTACCCTAAACCTAACCCTAACCCTTATCCTAAAACTAACCCTAACCCTAACCCTTACCCTTACCTTAAAACTAACCCTAACCCTAAACCTTACCCTTACCCTAATGCTAACCCTAACCCTAACCCTAACCCTTACCCTTACCCTACCCCTAATCCTAACCTTAACCCCAACCCTAAACCTAACCCTAACAGTAACCCTAACCCTTACCCTTACCCTAACCCTAACCCTAACCCTAACCCTTACCCTAACCCAAACACTAATCTTAAACCTAACCCTTACCCTTACCCTAACCCTAACTCTAAACCTAAACCTAACCCTAAACCTAACCTTGACCCTAAACCTTACCCTTACCCTATCCCTAACCCTAACCCTAAACCTAACCCTAACCCTAAACCTAATCCTGACCCTTAGCCTAACACTAAACCAAAACCTAACCCTAACCCTTACCCTTACCCTCACCCTAATCCTAAACCTAACCCTAAACCTAAACCTAACCGAAACCCCTAAGCCTAACCATACTCCTAACGCTAACCCTTACCCTTATCCTAACCCTAAACCTAACTCTAACCCTATACCTAACCCTAAACCTAAGCCTAACCCTTACCCTAACCCTAACCCTAACCCTTACCCTAACCCTAACCCTAACAGTAACCTTAACCCTAACCCTAACCCTAACCCTAACTCTTACTCTTACCCTAACCCAACCCTAAACATAACCCTAACCCTAAATCTAATCATAACCTTAACCCTAACCCTAAACCTAACACTTGCCTTTACTCTAACCCTAACAATAAACTTAACACTAACCCTAACCCTAACACTAAGCCTAACGCTAACCCTTACCCTTAACCCTAACACTAACCCTAAACCTAATTATAACTCTATCCCTAACCCCTAACCATAACCCTAACCCTAAACCTAACCCTTACCCTTATTCTAACCCTAACCCTAACCCTAACACTTACCCTTACCCTAACCCCTACTCTAACCCTATCCCTAAACCTAAACCTTACCCTAACCCTAATCCGAACCCTAAACCTTACCCTTACCCAAACCCTAACCTTACCCCTAATCCTTACCCTTACCCAAACCCTAAACCTAACCCTATCCCTAACCCAAACCCTTACCCTTACCCTAACCCTAACCCTAACCCTAAACCTTACCCTTACTCTAAACCTAACCCTAACCCTTACCCTAACCTAACCCTGACCCTAACCCTAACGCTTACCCTTACCGTATCCCTAACCCTAACCCTAAACCTTACACTTACCCTAACACTTACCCTAACCCTAACCCTAACCCTTACCTTTACCCTAACCCTAACCCTAACCTTACACCGAACCCTAAACCTAACCCTAATCCTAACCCTAACACTTATCCTAAACCTAAACCTAAACCTAACACTAACCCTAACACTTACCATTACCCTAACCCTAACCCTAACCCTAACCCTAACCTTATCCTAACCATAATCCTAACCCTAACCCTTACCCTTATCCTAACCCTAACTGTAACCCTAACACTTACCCTAACCCTAACACCTAACCCTAACCCTAACCCTAACCCTAACGCTAACCCTAACCCTAACCCTTAACCTTACCCTTACTCTAACACTAACACTAACCCTAACCCTAAATCTAACCCTTACCCTTACCCTAACCCTAACCTTAACCCTAACCCTAACCCTTACCCTTACCCTTACCCTCACCCTAACCCTAACCCTAGCCCTAAACCTAACCGTAACCCCTAAGCCTAACCCTACCCCTAACGCTAACCCTTACCCTTATCCTAACCCTAAACCTAAATCTAACCCTAAACCTAACCCTAACCCTAAGCCTAACCCTTACCATAACCCTAAACCTAACCCTTACCCTAACCCTAACAATAACCCTAACCTTAACCCTAATCCTAACCCTAACCCTAACTCTTAAGCTTACCCAAACGCAACCCTAAACCTAACCCTAACCCTAAATCTAACCATAACCTTTACCCTAACCCTAACCCTAACACTTGCCTTTCCCCTAACCCTAACAATAAATTTAACACTAACCCTAACCCTAACAATAACGCTAACGCTAACCCTTACCCTTACCCTAACACTAACCCTAAACCTAAACATAACTCTAACCCTAACCCCTAACCCTAATCCTAACCCTAAGACTTACCCTAAACCTAACCCTAAACCTAACACTAAACCTAACACTTACCCTTACCCTAACCCTAAACCTAACCCCAACCTTATCCTAACCATAACCCTAACCCTAACCCTTACCCTTATCCTAACCCTAACTGTAACCCTAACACTTACCTAACCCTAACCCCTAACCCTAACTCTAACGCTAACACTAACCCTAACCCTTACCCTTTTCCTAAACCTAACAGTAACCCTAACACTTACCCTTACTCTAACCCCTACCCTAACCCTAACCCTAACACTAACACTTACCCTTACCCTTACGCTAAACCTAACCATAACCCTAATTCTAACCCTTATCCTTACGCTAACCCTAACCATAAACCTAACACTAACCCTTACCCTAAACCTAACCCTAACTCTAAACATAACCCTTACCCTAACCCTAACCTTAACCCCAACACTAACCCTAACCCTAACACTTACCCTAACCCTAACCCTAACCCTAACCTTTACCCTTACCCTGACCCAAACCCTAATCTTAACCCCAAACCTAAACCTAATCCTAACCCTAACCCTAACCATTACCCTAACCCTAACCCTAACCGTAACACTAACACTTACCCTTACCCTAACCCTAATCCTAACTCTAACCCTTATCCTAACCCTAACCCTAACCCTATCCCTAACTCTTAACCTAACCCTAACATTAACCCTAACCCCTATACCTAACCCTTACCGTAACCCTAACCCTAACACTAACACTAACCCTAACACCTAACCCTCACCCTAACAATACCACTAACCCCTAACCCTAACCCTAACTCTAACCCTTACCCTTATCCTAACCCGAACCTAACTCTAACAAATACCCTTACCCTAATCTCTACCCTAACCCTAAACCTAACCCTTACCTTAACCCTAACCCTAACCCTAACCCTTACTCTTACCCTAACCCTAAACCTAAACATAACCCTAATCCTAACCCTAACCCTTGCCCTTACCCTAAACCTAACCCTAACACTAACCCTAACCCTAACCCTTGCCCTTACCCTAACCCTAACCCTAACCCTTGCCCTTACCCTAAACCTAACCCTAACCCTAACCCTTACCCTTACCCTTACCTTAACCTTAACCCTAACCCTAACCCTTACCGTTACCCTAACGCTAACCCTAACCATTAACCTAACCCTAACCCTAAACCTAACACATACCCTTACCCTAAACCTAACCCTAAACCTAACTGCAAGCCTAACAATAACCCTAAACCTAACCCTAACACTTACCCTCACCCTAACCCTAACCTTAAACCTAACCCTAACTCTAACCCTAACCCTAAACTTATCCCTAACCCTTATCCTTACCCTAACCCTAACCCTAAACCTAAACCTAACCCTAACGCTAAATTAACCCTTACCTTTACCCTAAACCTAAACCTAAACCTAACCCTAACCCATACCATTACCCTAACCCTAACCCTAACCCTAACTCTAAACTTAACCCTAAACCTTACCCTAAACCTAATCCTAACCCTAACCATAAACCTAACCCTAAACCTAACCCTAACCCTTACCCTTACCCTAACCCTAATCCTAATGCTAAATCTAACCCTTACCCTTACACTAACCCTAACGCTAAACCGAACCCTAAACCTTACCCTTACCCTAACCCTAACTCTAACCCTAAGATTTACCACACCCTAACCCTAACCCTAACCCTAACCCTAAACCTAAACCTTGCCCTTGCCCTAAACCTAACCTTAAACCTAACCCTAACCCTAAGCCTAACTCATAACTGTTACCCTAACCCTAACCCTAACCCTTACCCTTAACTTAACCCTAACCCTAAACTTAACCCATACCCTAAACCTAACCCTAATCCTAACCCTTACCCTAACACTTACCCTAAACCTAACCCTAACCCTAACACTTACCCTTACCCTAATCCTAATCCTAACTCTAACCCTTACCCTAATCCTAAACCTAACCCTTACTCTAACCCTAATGCTAACACTAACCCCTAACCCTTAACCTAACCCTAATCCTAACCCTAACCCTTACCCTTACCCTAACCTAAACCTAACTCTAACCCTAAATCTAACCCTAAACCTAACCCTTACCCTAAACCTAAACCTAACCCTTACCCTAACCCTAACCCTAACCCTAACCTTAACCCTAACCGTAACCCAAATCCTAACCCTTACCCTTACTCTAAACCTAACCCTAAACCTAAACTTAACCCTAACCCTAACCCTAAACATTGCCCTTACCCTAACCCTAACCCTGAACCTTACACTAACCCTAACCCTCACCCTAACCCTTACACTTACCCTAACCTTAAACCTAACCCTAACCCTAACCCTAAACCCTACCTTTTACACTTATCCTACACCTAACCCTTACCCTAACCCTAACCCTAAACCTTACCCTCACCATAAACCTAACACTAACCCTAACCCTTACCCTTACCCTTACCCTAACCCTAACCGTAACCCTAACCCTAAGTCTAACCCTAACCCTAACCCTTACCCTAACCCTAACCCTAACCCTAAACTTAACCCTAACCCTCACCCTAACCCTTACCCTTACCCTCACCCTAACCCAAAACCTATCCCGAAACCTAACCCTATGCCTAACCCTAACTCTTATTCTTACCCTAACCCTAACCTTAACCTAACCCTAACCCTAACCCTAACCCTAACCTTTACCCTTACACTAACCCTCACCCTAAACTTAACCCAACCCTAAATCTAACCCTTACCCTAACCCTAATCCTTACCCTTACCCTAACCCTAACCCTAAACTTAACCCTAAACATAAACCAAACCCTAACCCTTACCCTAACCCTAACCCTTACCTTAACCCTAACCCTTACCCTTACCCTTAGCCTAACCCTAATCCTAACCCTAACCCTAACATTACCCTAACCCTAAGCCTAACCCTAACCCTAACCCTTACCCTAACCCTAACCCTAACCCTAACCTTAACCCTAACCCTCACCTTAACCCTTACCCTTACCCTCACCAAAACCGTAAACCTATCCCGAACCCTAACCCTATCCCTAACCTAACTCTTATCCTTACCCTAACCCTAACCTTAACCTAACCCTAACCCTAAACCTAACCCTAACCCTTACCCTCACCCTAACCCTAACCTTAACCTTAACCCTAACCCTAACCCTAACACTTATCCTTACCCTAAACCAAACACTAACCCTAACACTAACCCTACCCTAACCCTAAACATAACCCTTACCCTTACCTTAACCCTAATCCTAAACCTAAACCTAAACCTATAACATAACCTTACCCTAACCCTAACCCTAAACTTAACCCTAACCCTTACCTTACCCTTACACTAACCCTAACCCTATCCCTAACCCTTACCCTTACCCTTAACCTAAACCTAAACCTGGCCCTAACCCTAACCCTAAACCTTAACCTTACCCTAAACCTAACATTAGCCCTTATGCTAAAACTAACCCTAATCCTAAACCTAACCCGTACCCTTACCTTAACCCTAACCCTAACCATAACCCTAACCCTAGCACATACCCTTACCCTAACCCTAACCCTAAACCTAACCGTAACCCTAAACCTAACCCTAAACCTAACTCTAAACCTAACCCTTACACTAACCCTAACCTTAACTACAACAATACACCTCACCTAACACTTAACCTTACACTAACCCTAACCCTAAACCTAACCCTAACCCTAAACCTAACCCTTACCCTTACCCTAATCCGAAACCTAACCCTACCCCTAACGCTAACCCTTAACCTTGCCCTAACACTAACCCTAAAACTTAACCTAACCCTAACCCCTAACACTAACCCTAACCCTACCTTAACCCTTACCCTTATTCTAACCCTAAACCTAACCCTAACACTTACCCTTACCCTAACCCCTACCCTAAACCTAACCCTAACCCTAAACCTTACCCTAACCCTAACTCTAACCCTAACCCTTACCCTTACCCTAACCCTAAAACTAACTATAACCCTAACCATAACCCTTACCCTTACCCTAACCCTAACCCTAACCATAACGCTAACCCTTAACCTTCCCCTAACACTAACCCTAAACCTAACCCTAACCCTAAACCCTAACACTAACCCTAACCCTACCCTTAACCCTTACCCTTATTCTAACCTTAAACCTAACCCTACCACTTACGCTTACCCAGCCCCTACTCTAACCCTAACCCTAACCCTAAACCTTACCCTAACCCTAACCCGAACCCTAACCCTTACCCTTACCCTAACCCTAAACCTAACCCTAACCCTAACCCTTGCCCTTACCCTAACCCTAACCCTAACCTTAAAACTTACCCTTACACTAAACCTAACCCTAACCCTTACCCTAATCCTAACCCTAACCCTAACCATTACCCTTACCCTCTCCCAAACCCTAAGCTTACACCCAACCCTAAACCTAACCCTAAACCTAACCCTAACCCTAACCCTAACCTTAACCCCAACACTAACCCTAACCCTTACCCTTACTGTAACCCTAACCCTAACCCTTACCCTTACCCTAACCCTAACCCTAACCTAACCCTAACCCTTACGCTAAACCTAACCCTAAACCTAACCCTTACCCTAACCCTAACCTTAACCCCAACACTAACCCTAACCCTAACACTTACCCTAACACCAAACCTAAACCTAAACTTTACCCTTACCCTAACCCTAATCGTAACCTTAACCCCAACCCTAAACCTAACACTAACCCTAACCCTAACCCTTACCCTAACCATAATCCTAACACTAACCCTAACACTAACACTTACCCTTACCCTAACCCTAATCCTAACCCTAACCCTTTTCCTAAACCTAACTCTAACCCTAACCCTAACATTTAACCTAACGCTAACACTAACCCTAACCCCTAACCCTAACCCTAACCCTAAACCTATCCCTAACATTAACCCTAACCCCTAACCCTAACCCTAACAATAACACTAACACCTAACCCTAACCCTAACCCTAACCCTTACCCTTATCCTAACCCGAACCCTAACCCTAGCAGTTACCCTTACCCTTACCCTAACCCTAACCCTAACCTTACCCCATCCCTAAACCTAACCCTAATCCTAACCCTAACACTTACCCTAACCCTAACCCTAAACCTAACACTAACCCTAACACTTACCCTTACCGTAACCCTTACCCTTATCCTAACCCTAACCCTAAACCTAACACTTACCCTTACCCTAACCCCTAACCTAACCCTAACCCTAACACTAACACTTACCCTTACCCTTACCCTAACCCTAACCCTAAACCTAACCGTTACCCTTACACTAACCCTAACCCAAAACCTAACCTTAACCCTTACGCTAAACCTAACTCTAACCCTAACCTTAACACTTACCCTAACCCTAACCTTAACCCCAACACTAGCCCTAACCCTAGCACTTACCCTAACCCCAACCCTAACCCTAAACCTAACCTTAACCCCAACCCTAAACCAAAACCTAACCCTAACCCTAACCCTTACGCTAACCCTAACCCTAACCCTAACACTAACACTTACCCATACCCTAACCCTAAACAATACCCTAACTCTTATTCTCACCCCATCCCTTACACTAACCGTAACACTTAACCTAACGCTAACACTAACCCTAACCCCAAACCTAACCCTTACCATAACTCTAACCCTAACCCTAACCCTAACACAAACCCTAACCTCTAACCCTAACCCTAACAATAACACTAACCCCTAACCCTAACCCTAACCCTAACCCTTACCCTTACCCTTATCCTAACCCGAAAACCCTAACCCTAACACCCTTACCCTAACCTCTACCCTAACCCTATCCCTAACCCTAACCCTAACCCTTAAAGTTTCGCTAACACTAACCCTAACCCCTAACCCTAAACCTTACCATAACCCTAACCCTAACACTAACCCTAACCTCTAACCCCAACCCTAACAATAACACTAACCCCTAACCCTAACCTTAACCCTAACCCTTACCCTTTTCCTAATCCTAACCCTAACCCTAACACACTTACCCTAACCTCTACCCTAACCCTAAGCCTAACCCTAACCCTTACCCTAACCCTAACCCTAAGCCTAACACTAACCCTAAAACTTACCCTTACCTAAACCTAACCCTAACCCTTACGCTAAACCTAACCCTAACCCTAACCCTAACCCTTACCCTTACCTTAACCCTAACCCTAACCCTAAACCTTACCCTAACGCTAACCCTAACCTTTAATATAACCTTAACCCTAACATTAACACATACCCTTACCCTAACCCTAACCTAACCTTAACCCTAACCCTAACCATAACCCTAACCCTAACCCTAACCCTAAACCTAACCCTAACCCTTAGCCTTACCCACACCCTAACCCTAACCTTAAACCTAACCCTAAATCTAACCCCACCTCTAAACTTAACCCTAACCCTTATCCTTACCCTAAACCTAACCCTAACCCTCAACTTAACCCTTACCTTTACCCTAACCTTAACCCTAACCCTAACCTTAACCCTAACCCTTACCCTAACCCTAACACTAACCCTAGCCCTAAACCTAACCCTAACCCAAACCCTAACCCTAAATCTAACCCTTACCCTTACACTAAACCTAACCCTAACACTTAACCTTAACCCTAAACCGAACCCTTAGCCTTACCCTAACTATAACCCTAACACTTACTCTAACCCTAAACCTAACCCTAAACTTAACTTCAACACTAAACCTATCCCTAATCCTAACCCTAACCCTTACCCTTATCCTATCCGTAAACCTAAACCTAACCCTAAGCCTAACCCTAACCCTAACCCAAAACCTTACTCTAACGCTTACCCTAATCCTAAACCTAACCCTTACCCTAACCCTAACCCTAAACCTAACCTTAAGCATAACCATTACCCTTACCCTAACCCTAACCCTACCCCTACCCTTTACACTTACCCTAACCCTAACCCTAAACCTAAGCTTAACCCTTACCCTTACCCTTACCCTTATGCTTACACTAACCCTAACCCTAACCCTAACCCTTAGCCTAACCCTAACCCTAACCCTAACCCTAACCTTAACCTTAATCCTAACCCTAACACTAACCCTTACCCTTACCCTAAACCTAACCCTAAACCTAACCTTTACCCTAAACCTAACACTAAACCTTGCCCTTCCCCTAACCATAACCCTAACCCTAACCTTACTCTAACCCTAACCCAACCCTAACCTTTACCCTTAGCCTAAACCTAACCCTAAACGAAACTTTACCCTAACCCTAACCCTAGCCCTTGCCCTTACCCTAACCCTAACCCTAACCCTAACCCTTACACTAACCCTAACCCTAACCCTAACCCTAAACCTAACTCTAACCCTAACCCTAAACCTAACCCTAACCCTTACCATTACCCTAAACCTAACCCTAAAAATAACCCTAACCCTAAACCTAACACTAACCCTTACCCTTACCCTACACCTAACCCTAACCCAAAACCTAAACCTAAACCGTAACCTTACCCTAAACCTAACACTAACCCTAACCCTTACCCTTACCCTAACCCTAACCCTAATCCTAACCCTTACCCTAACCCTAACCCTAAACCTTACCATAACCCTAACCCTAATCTAACCCTAACCCTAACCCTAACCCTAACCCTTACCCTTACCCTAACCCTGACCCTTACCCTAACCCTAACCCTAACCCTAAAACTAAACCTAACCCTAACCCTAACCCTAAACCTAACCCTAACCCTAACCCTTACTCTTATCCTAACCCTAACCCTGACCCTAACACTTACCCTTACCCTAACCCCTACCCTAACCATAACGCTAACCATAACCTTTCCCTAACCATAAACCTAACCCTAACCCTAACCCTTACCCTTACCCTAACCCTAAACCTAACCTTAATGCTAACACTAACCCTAACACTTACCATTACCCTAACCCTAACCCTAACCCTAAACCTAACACTAACACTTACCCTAAACCTAACCCTAACCCTAACCCTTACCCTTACCTTAACCCTAAACTTAACCCTAACTCTTACCCTTATCCTAACGCTAACCCTAACCCTAACCCTAACCCTAACACATATCCTTACCCTACCTCTAACTCTAACCCTAACCCCTAACCTTTCCCTATTCCTAACCCTAACCCTAACCCTTTCCCTTACCCTAACCCTAACCCCAACTCTAAACCTAACCTTAACCCTAACCCTAACCCTAAACCTTACACTTACCCCAGCCCTAACCCTCAACCTAACCCTAACCCTAACCCTAACACCTACCCTAAACCTAACCCTAAACTTAACTGCAACACTAAACCTAAACCTAACCCTAACCCTAACCCTTACCCTTACACTAACCCTAACCCTAAACCTAACCCTTACCCTAACCCTAACCCTAACCCTAACCTTAAGTATAACCCTCACCCTTACACTAACCCTAACCCTAACCTTTACCCTTACCCTAAACCTAACCCTAAAACTAAGCTTAACCCTTACCCTTACCCTCACCCTAACCCTAAACTTAACCCTAACCCTAACCCTAACCCTAACCTTAACCCTAACCCTTACTCTTACCCTAACCCTAACCCTAACCCTAACCCTTACCCTTACCCGAACCCTAACACTAACCTTAACCCTAACCCTAACCCTAACCCTTACACTTACCCTACCCTAACCCTAAACCTAACCCGAACCATGACCCTATCCCTAACCAAACTCTTATCCTTACCCTAACCCTAACCCTAAACCTAACCCTAACACTAACCATTAACCCTAACCCTAACACTAACCCTTACCCTAACCCTCACCCTAATCCATACCCTTACCCTAACCCTAACCCTTACCCTTACCCTAACCCTAAGCCTAAACTTAACCCCAAACCTAAACCAAACCCTAATCCTAACCCTTAACCTAACCATTACCATAACCCTTACCCTAACCCTAACCCTAACCCTTATCCTAACCCTAACCCTAACCTTAACCCTAAGACTACCCTTAACCCTAACCCTTACCCTTATCGTAACCCTAACCCTAAACCTAATCTAATCCTAACCCTAACCTCAACCGTAACCCTAAACCTAAGCCTAACCCTAACCCTAACCCTAACCCTTTCCCTTATCCTAACCCTAACCCTAACCTTAACACTTACACTTACCCTAACCCCTACCCTAATTTACCGCTAACCATAACCCTTACCCTAACCATAAGCCTAACCCTAACCCTAACCCTTACACTTACCCTCAGCCTAAAAATAACCTTAACCCTAACTCTACACCTATCCCTTACCCTTACCCTTTCCCTAACCCTAACCCTAACCCTTACCCTTACCCTAACACTAAACCTAACTCTAAACCTAACCCTAAACCTAATCCTAACCCTAACGCTTACCCTTAACCAAACCCTAACCCTAAACCTAACCCTAACCCTAAGCCTAACCCTAACCCTAAACCTAACCCTTACCCTTACCCTTACCCTCACCCTAACCCTAATCTTAACCCTAACCCTAACCTTAACCCTAACCCGATTCTTACCCTAACCCTAACACTGCCCCTAACACTAAATCTAACCCTAACCCTAAACCTAACCATTGCCCTTACCCTAACCCTAACCGTAAACCTAACCCTAACCCTTAGCCTTACCCTAACCCTAACCCTAACTCTAAACCTAACCCTAACCCTAACCCTAACCCTAACCCTAACCTAACCCTAAACCTTACCCTAAACCTAACCCTAACCCTAACCCTTACCCTAACCCTAAACTTAACCCAACAATAACCCTAACCCTAACACTTACCCTAACCCCAACCCTAAACCTAACCTTTACCCTTACCTTAACTCTAATCCTAACCTTAACCCCAACCCTAAACCTAACCCTAATCCTAACCCTAACCCTTACCCTAAACCTAATACAAACCCTAACCCTAACACTAACACTTACCCTTACCCTAACCCTAATCCTAAGCCTAACCCTTATCCTAACCCTAACTCTAACCCTAACCCTTAACCTAACGCTAACACTAACCCTAACCACTAACCCTAACCCTTACCATAACCCTTACCCTAACCCTAACCCTAACCCTAATCCCTAACCCTAACCCTAACAATAACACTAACCCCTAACCCTAATCCTTCCCCTTATCCTAACCCGAACCCTAACCCTAACAGTTACCCTTATCCTAAACCTAACCCTAACCCTAACCCTAACCCTAACACTTACCCTAAACCTAACCTTAAACCTAACCCTAACGCTAACCCTAACCCTTACCCTAACCCTAACACTAACCCTAAGCCTAACCCTTACCCTTAACCTAATCCTAAACCCAACCTTAATGCTAACGCTTACCCTAACACCTACCCTTAGCCTCACCCTAACCGTAACCATAATCCTTACCCTAAACCTAACCCGAACCCTTACCCTAAACCTAAACCTAACCCTAACCCTAACCCTTACCTTACCTTAACCCTAACCCTAACCCTAACTCTTACTCTTACCCAAACGCTAACCCTAACAATAACCCTAACCCTAACCCTAAACACATATCCTTACCGTAACCCCAACCCTAACCTTAACCCTAACCCTAACCTTATCCCTAACCCTAACCCTAACCCTAACCCTTACCCTTACCTTAACCCTAACCCTAAACTCAACTGCAACACTAAACCTAACCCTAACCCTAACCCTTACCCTTACCCTAACTGTAACCCTAAACCTAACCCAAACCCTAACCCTAACCCTAATCCGAAACCTTACCCTAACCCAACCCTAATCCTAACCCTAACCCTTATCCTTACCCTAACCCTAACCCTAACCCTAAACCTAAAACTAACCCTAACCTTAACCATAACCCTTACCCTTACCCTAACCGTAACCCTGAACCTAACCCTAACCTTTACCCTTACCCTCACCCTAACCCTAACCTTAACCCTAACCTAACCCTAACCCTAAACTTAACCCTAACCCTTACCCTAACCCTAACCCTAAAACTAACCCTAACCCTACAGCTAACACTAACTGTAAACCTAACACTTACCCTTACTGTAAACCTAACCCTAAACCTAACCCTAAACCTTACCCTAACCCTAACCCTAAACCTAAACCTAAAACTTACCCTAACCCTAACCCTAACCCTAAACCTAAACTTAACCCCAAGCTAACACTTACGCTTACCCTATCCCCTACCCTAACCTTAATGATAACAATAACCCTTACCCTAACCCTAAGAACAACCCTAAACCTAACCCTTACCCTTACCCTCAGCCTAAACCTAACCTTAAGACTAACCCTACCCCTAACCCATACCCTTACCCTTACCCTTTCCCTAACACTAACCCTAACCCTAACTCTTACCCTAACAGTAAACCTAACCCTTACCCTAACCCTAAGCCTAACCATAACCCTAACCCATACCCTTACCCTCAGCCTAAACCTTAACTTAACCCTAACCCTACCCCTAAGCCTTACCCTTACCCTTTCCTTAACCCTAACCCTAACCATAACCCTAACCCTAAACCTTACCCCTAAGCCTAAACCTAACCCTAACCCTAACCCTTACCCTTTTCCTAACCCAAACACTAACCCTAATACTTACCCTTACCCTAACACCTACCCTAACCGTAAGGCTAACCATAAACCTTACCCTAACCCTAACCCTAATCCTTACCGTTACCCTCAGCGTAAACCTAACCTAACCCTAACCCTAACCCTAAGCCTTATCCTAACCCTAACCCTAACCCTAACCTAACCCTTACCCTTACCCTATCCCTAAACCTAACCTTAATGCTAAACCTTAAACCTAAACCTTACCCTAACCCTAACCCTAACCCTAATCCTTACCCTAACCCTAACTCTAACCCTAACCCTAACCATTACCCTTTCCCTAACCCTAACCCTAACTCTAACCCTAACCCTTAACCTTAACCTAACCCTAACCCTAAATCTAACGCTAATCATAACCCTAACGCTTACCTTAACCCTACACTAACCCTAACCCTTACCCTTACCCTAACCCTAACCCTAACCCTAACCCTAACCCTTACCCTAACCCTAAACCTAAACCTAACCGTAAACGTAACCCCTAACCCTAACCCTAACTCTAACCCTTTCCCTAACCTCTCCTTAACCCTAACCTTAACGCTAACCCAAACCCTAAACCTACCCCTTACCCTAACCCTAATCCTAACCCTAATCCTTACCCTAACCCTAACTCTAACCCTAACCCTTACCCTTACCCTAACCCTAACCCTAACCCTAACTCTAACCCTAATCCTTACCCTTAACCTACCCCTAACCCTAAACCTAACCCTAATCCTAATCCTAAGGCTAACCTTAACCCTACACTAACCCTAACCCTTACCCTTACCCTAACCCTAACCCTAACCCTAACCCTTAGCCTTAACCTAACCCTAACCCTAACCCAAACTCTAAACCTAACACTAACCCTAACCCTAACCCTTACCCTAACCCTCACCCTAACTATAAACTTAACCCTAACCCTAATCCTAACCCTTACTCAAACAGTAAACCTAATCCTAACCCTAAGCCTTATCCTTACCATAACCCTAACCCTAACTCTAAACCTAACTCTAACATTAACCCTAACACTTACCCTTACCCTAACCCAATACCTAAACCTAACCCTAACCCTAACCCTAACCCTAACAGCTAACCCTAACCCTAAACCTAACCCTTACCCTTACCCTAACCCTATCCGTAACCGTAACACTTACCCTAACACTAACCCTAAATCTAACCCTTACCCTTACCCTAACCCTAACCCTAACCTTAAACCGAACCCTAACTCTAACCCTAACAATTACCCTAACCCTAACCCTTATCCTAACCATAACCCTAACCCTTACTCTAACCCAAAACATAACCTCAACTCTAACCCTAAACCTAACCCTACCCTAACCCTACACCTTACCCTTACCCTAACCCTAACATTAACCCTAAATCTAAAACTAACCCTAACCCTAACCCTAACCCTAACCTTAAACCCAACCCTAAACCTAACCCTAACCCTAACCCTAACCCTAACCCGAACCCTAACCCGAACCCTAACCCTAACACTTACCCTACCCTAACACTAACCTTAAACCTAACCCTAACCCTTATCCTAACCCTAACCCTAACCATAAAACTAACCCTAACTCTGTTCCTAAACCTTAACCGTAACACTTACCCTAAACCTTACCCTAACCCTAACCCTAACCATACCCCTTAGCCTTACCCTAACCCTAACACTAACCCTAACCCTAACCCTTACCCTAACCCTAACCCTAACCCTTACCCTAACCGTAACCCTAACCCTAACCTTAACACAAAACCTAACACTAAACCTACACCTAACCATTACCCTTACCCTAACCCTGACCCTAAACCTAACCCTAACCCTTACCCTTACCCCAAACCTAACCCTAACTCTAAACCTAACCCTAACCCTAACCCTAAACCTAACCTTGAACCTAACCCTAACCCTAACACTTACCCTTACTCTAACCCTAAACCTAACCCTAACCCTAACCCTAACCCTTAACCTTATTCCAACCCTAACCCTAACCCTAACATTTACCCTTACCCTAACCCCTACCCTAACCCTAACGCTAACCCTAACCCTTACCCTAACCCTAACACTAACCATAACCCTAACCCTTATCCTTACCCTAATCCTAAACCTAACCGTAATGCTACCGCTAACCCTAACACCTACCCTTACACTCACCCTAACCGTAACCCTAAACCTTACCCTAAACCTAACCCTAACCCTTACCCTAAACCTACCCCTACACCTACCCCTAACCCTAACCCTAACCCTTACCCTTACCTTAACCCTAACCCTAACCCTAACCCTAACACTTACCCTTACCCTAACGCTAACCCTAATCCTAACACATATCCTTACCGTAACCCTAACCCTAACCTTAACCCTAACCCTAACCTTATCCCTAACCCTAACCCTAACCCTTACCCTTACCCTTACCCTTACCCTAACCCTAAACTTAACTGCAACACTAAACCTAACCCTAACCCTAACCCTAACCCTTACCCTTACCCTAACCGTAACCCTAAACCTAACCCTAACTTTAACCCAAAACCTTACCCTGACCCTAATCCTAACCCTAGCCCTTACCCTAACGCTAATCCTAACCCGAAACCTAACCCTAACCTTAACCATGACCCTTACCCTTACCCTAACCGTAACCCTAGACCTAACCCTAAACTTTACCCTTACCCTCACCCTAACCCTAACCTTAACCCTAACCTAACCCTAACCCTAACCTTAACCCTAAACCTTATCCTTACCCTAACCCTAAAACTAACCATAACCCTACAGCTAACCCTAACTGTAAACCTAAAACTTACCCTTACTGTAAACCTAACCCTAAACCTAACCCTAAACCTTACCCTAACCCTAACCCTAAACCTAACCCTAAACCTTACCCTAACCCTAACCCTAACCCTAACCCTAACCTTAACCCTAACCTTAACCCTAACACTTACTCTTACCCTAACCCCTACCCTAACCTTAACGCTAACCATAACCCTTACCCTAACCCTAAACCCAACCATAAACCTAACCCTTACCCTTACCTCAGCCTAAAACTAACCTTAACACTAACCCTACCCCTAACCGATACCCTTACCCTTACCCTTTCCCTAACACTAACCCTAACCCTAACCCTTAAACTAACACTAAACCTAACCCTTACCCTAACCCTAAGCCTAACCCTAACCCTAACCCATACCCTTACCCTCAGCCTAAACCTTAACTTAACCCTAACCCTACCCCTAACCCTTACCCTTACCCTTACCCTTTCCCTAACCCTAACCCTAACCATAACGCTAACCCTAAAACTTACCCCTAAGCCTAAACCTAACACTAACCCTAACACTTACCCTTTTCCTAACCCTAACACTAACCCTAACACTTACCCTAACACCTACGATAACTGTAAGTCTAACCATAACCCTTACCCTAACCCTAACCCTAATCCTTACCCTTACCCTCAGCCTAAACCTAACCTTACCCTAACCCTAACCCTAAGCCTTATCCTAACCCTGACCCTAACCCTAATCTAACCCTTACCCTTACCCTATCCCTAAACCTAACCTTAATGCTAACCCAAAACCTAACCCTAAACCTTACCCTAACCCTAACCCTAACCCTAATCCTTACCCTAATCCTAACTCTAAACCTAACCCTAACCCTTACCCTTTCCCTAACCCTAACCCTAACTCTAACCCTAACCCTTACCCTTACCCTTATCCTAACCCTAACCCTAAAACTAACCCTAACTCTAACCCTAACGCTAACCTTAACCCTACCCAAACACTAAACCTTACCCTTACCCTAACCTTAACCCTAACCCTGACCTTAACCCTAACCCTAACCCTAACCCTAACCCTTACCCTAACCCTAAACCTAAACCTAACCGTAACTGTAACCCCTAACCATAACCCTAACTCTAACCCTTTCCCTTACCCTATCCCTAACCCTAACCTTAATGCTAACCCAAACTTAACCCTAAGACTAATCCTAACCCTAACGCTAACCTTAACCCTACACTAACCCTAACCCCTACCCTTACCCTAACCCTAACCCTAACTCTAAACCTAACTCTAACATTAACCATAACACTTACCCTTACCCTAACCCTATACCTAAACCTAACCCTAACCCTAAACCTAACCCTAACCCTAACAGCTAACACTAACCCTAACCCTAACCCTTACCCTTACCCTAACCCTAACCCTAACCCTAACGCTTACCCTAACCCTAACCCTAACCGTAACACTAACCATAACCCTAAGCCTTACTCTAACCCAAACCATAACCTCAACCCTAACCCTAACCCTAACCCTACCCTAACCCTACACCTTACACTTACCCTAACCCTAACCCTAACCCTAAATCTAAAACTAACCCTAACCCTAACCCTAAACCTTACCCTAACCCTAACCGTAACCCTAACCCTAAACCTAACCTTAACCCTAACCCTTATCCTTCCCCTAACCCTAACCCTAGCGTTAACCCTAAACCTACCCCTAACCCTAAACCTTACCCTTACCCTAACCCTAACACTAAACCTAACTCTAACCCTTACCTTTACCCTATCTCTGACCCTAACCCTAACCTTAAACCTGACCCTTACCCTTACCCTAACCCTAACTCTAAACCTAACCCTAAATCGAACCCTAACCCCAACCCTAAGCCTTATCCTAACCCTAACCCTAACCCTAACCTAACCATTACCCTTACCCTATCCCTACCCCTAAACTTAATGCTAACCCAAACCCTAACCCTAAACCTTACCCAAACCCTAACCCTAACCCTAATCCTTACCTTAACCCTAACTCTAACCCTAACCCTAACCCTTACCCTTTCCCTAACCTTAACCCTAACTCTAACCCTAACCCTTACCCTTACCCTTAACCTAACCCTAACCCTAAAACTAACCCTAAACCTAACCCTAACTCTACCCTTAACCCTACACTAACCCTAACCCTTACCCTAACAATAACCCTAACCCTAACCTTAACCCTAAGCCTAACCATAACCCTAACCCTTACCCTAACCCTAACCCTAAACCTAACCGTAAGTGTAACCCCTAACCCTAACCCTAACCCTTTCCCTTACCCTATCCCTAACCCTAACCTTTATGCTAACCCAAACCCTAAACCTACCCCTTACCCTAACCCTAATCCTAACCCTAATCCTTACCCTAACCCTAACTCTAACGCTAACCCTAACCCTTACCCTTACCCTAACCCTAACCCTAACCCTAACCCTAACCTTAACCCTAACCCTAACCCTAACACTTATGCTTACCCTAACCCCTACCCTAACCTTAACGCTAACCATAACCCTTACCCTAACCCTAAGGCCAACCCTAACCCTAACCCTTACACTAACCCTCAGCATAAACCTAACCTTAACCCTAACCCTACCCCTAACCCTTACCCTTACCCTAACACTAAACCTAACCCTTACCCTAAGCCTAACCCTAACCCTAAACCTAACCCTAACCCTAACCCAAACCCTAAACCTACCAATTACCCTAACCCTAATCCTAACCCTAATCCTTACCCTAACCCGAACTCTAACCCAAACCCTAACCCTAACCCTAACCCTTACCCTAAACGTATCCCTATCCCTAAACCTTACCGTTACCCTAAGGCTAACCCTAAACCTAACCCTAACCCTAAACCTAACCTTAACCCTAACCCGAAACCTAACCCTTACCCTTACCCTTACCCTAACCCTAACCCTAAACCTAACCCTAATTCTCACCCTAGCCTTAACCCTTACCCTTAACCTAACCCTAACCCTAAACCTAACCCTAACCCTAACCCTAACAGCTAACCCTAACCCCTACCCTTACCCTAACCGTAATCCTAAACCTAACCCTAACCCTTACCCTTACCCTAACCCTAACCCTAAACTTAATGCTAACCCTAAACCTAAACCTTACCCTAACCCTAACCCTAAACCTAATCCATACCCTTACCCTAACCCTAACCCTAACCTTAACCCTAACCCTTACCCTTACCCTAACCTTAACCCTAACCCTAACCCTTACCCTAAAAGTAATCCTAACCCTAACCCTTACCCTTACCCTAAGGCTAAACCTAAACTTAACCCTAACCCTAACCCTAACCTTAACCCTAACCCTAACCCTTACCCTTACCCTAACCCTAACCCTAAACCTAACCCTAACCCTAACCCTAACCCTAACACTGAAAGCTAACCCTAATCCTAACCCTAGCCCTTACCTTTACCCTAACCCTAACCCTAAACCTAACCCTAACCTAGCCGTAACACTTACCCTAAACCTCACCCTAACACTAACCCCTACCCTAACACTAACCCTAACCTTAAAATCAAACTTAAACCTGACCATAACCCTAACCCTTACCCTCACAATTACCCTAACTCTTACCCTATCCCTAACCCTTCTCCTACCCCTAACCCTAACTCTAACCCAAAGCATAACCCTAACCGTTACCCTTACACTTACCCTAACCCTAAACCTAACCCTAACCTGAACCCTTACCCTAACCCTAACCCTAACCTCAAACTTAACTCTGACCCTAACCCTAAAGCTAACCATTACCCTTACCCTAAACCTAACACTAAACCTAACCCTAACCCTAATCCAAACCCTTACCCTTACCCTAACCCTAACCATAACCCTAACACTTACCCTAACTCTAACCCTAACCCTAACCCTTACCCTTAACCTAAACCTAAGCCTAACCTTAACCCCAACCCTAAACCAAACCCTAACCCTAACCCTTACCCTAACCATTACCCTAACTCTTACCCTAACCCTAACCCTTATCCTAACCCTAACCTTAACCGTCAAGTTAACTGCAACACTAAACCTAACCCTAAGCCTAACCCTAACACTTAACCTTACCCTAATTGCAACCCTCAACCTAACCCTAACCCTAACCCTAACCCTAACCCTAACCATTACCATTACCCTAAACCTAAACCTAACCCTAATCCTAACCCTAACCCTTACTCTAACCCTAAACCTAACCCTAACCTTAACCATAACCCTTACCCGTACCCTAACCGTAAACCTAACCCTAACCCTAAACTTTACCCTTACCCTCACCCTAACGCTAACCTGAACCCTAACCCTAACCCTAACCCTAACCTTAACCCTAACCCTCATCCTTACCCTAACCCTAACCCTAACACTAACCCTAACCCTACAGCTAACCCTAACTGTAAACCTAACAGTTACCCTTACTGTAAACCTAACCCTAAACCTAACCCTAAACCTTACCCTAAACCTAACCCTAAACCTAACCCTAAACCTTACCCTAAACCTAAACCTAAACCTAACCCTAACTCTAAACCTAACCCTAAACCGAACTCTAAACCCAACCCTAAGCCTTATCCTAACCCTAACCCTAAGCCTAACCTAAACCTTACCCTTACCCTATCCCTACCCCTAACCTTAATGCTAACCCAAACCCTAACCCTAAACCTTACCCTAACCCTAACTCTAACCCTAATCCTTACCCTAAACCTAATTCTAACCCTAACCCTAACCCTTACCCTTTCCCTAACCTGAACCCTAACTCTAACCCTAACCCTTACCCTTACCCTTAACCTAACCCTAACCCTAAAACTAACACTAACCCTAACCCTAACGCTACCCTTAACCCTTCACTACCCCTAACCCTTACCCTAACCCTAACCCTAACCCTAACCTTAACCCTAACCCTAACCATAACCCTAACCCTTACCCTAACCGTAACCCTAAACCTAACCGTAAGTGTAACCCCTAACCCTAACCCTAACCCTTTCCCTTACCCTATCCCTAACCCTAAACTTTATGCTAACCCAAACCCTAAACCTACCCCTTACCCTAACCCTAATCCTAACCCTAATCCTTACCCTAACCCTAACTCTAACCCTAACCCTAACCCTAACCCTAACCCTTACCCTAAACATATCCCTATCCCTAAACCTTACCCTTACCCTAAGGCTAACACTAAACCTAACCCTAACCCTAAACCTAACCTTAACCCTAACCCGAAACCTAACCCTTACCCTTACCCTTACCCCAACCCTAACCCTAAACCTAACCCTAATTCTAACCCTAACCTTAACCCTTACCCTTAACCTAACCCTAACCCTAAACCTAACCCTAACCCTAACCCTAACAGCTAACCCTAACCCCTACCCTTACCCTAACCGTAACCCTAAACCTAACCCTAACCCTTACCCTTACCCTAACCCTAACCCTAACCTTAATGCTAACCCTAACCCTAAACCTTACCCTAACCCTAACCCTAAACCTAATCCATACCCTTACCCTAACCCTAACCCTAACCTTAACCCTAACCCTTACCCTTACCCTAACCGTAACCCTAACCCTAACCCTTACCCTAAAAGTAACCCTAACCCTAACCCTTACCCTTACCCTAAGGCTAAACCTAAACTTAACCCTAACCCTAACCCTAACCTTAAACCTAACCCTAACCCTAACCCTTACACTTACCCTAACCCTAACGCTAAACCTAACACTAATCCTAACCCTAAACCTAAACCTTACCTTTACCATAACCCTAACCCTAAACCTAACCCTAACCCTAACCCTAACCCTAACCTAGCCATAACACTTACCCTAAACCTAACCCTAACCCTAACCCCTACCATTACCTAACCCTAAACTTAACCCCAAACTTAAACCTGACCCTAACCCTAACCCTTACCTTAACCATTACCCTAACTCTTACCCTAAACCTAGCCCTTATTCTACCCCTAACCCTAACTTTAAAACAAAGCATAACCCTAAACGTTACCCTTACACTTATCCTAACCCTAAACCTAACAATAACCTGAAACCTTACCCTAACCCTAACCCAAACCCTAACCTCAAACTTAACTCTGACCCTAACTCTAAACCTAACCATTACCCTTACCCTAAACCTAACCCTAAACCTAACCCTAACCCTAACCCTAACCCTTACCCTTACCCTAACACTAACCCTAACCCTAACCCTAACACTTACCCTAACCCTAACCCTAACCCTAACCCTTACCCTTAACCTAAACCTAAGCCTAACCTTAACCCCAACCCTAAACCAAACTCTAACCCTAACCCTTACCCTAACCATTACCCTAAATCTTACCCTAACCCTAACCCTTATCCTAACCCTAACCTTAACCGTCAAGTTAACTGCAACAATAAACCTAACCCTAACCCTAACCCTAACACTTAAACTTACCGTAACTGTAACCCTCAACCTAACCCTAAACCTAAACCTAACCCAAACTTAACCCTAACCCTAACCCTAACGCTAACGTAACCCTAACCCTAAACCTAACCCTAACCCCTAACCCTAACCCTAACCATAACCCTAAACCTAACCATTACCCTTATCCTAACCCTACCCCTAACCCTAACCCTTACGCTTACCCTAACCCATACCCTAATCATAACGCTAACCATAACCCTTACCCTAACTCTAAGTCTAACCCGAAAACTAACCCTAACCCTAACCCTAACCCTAACCCTAACCCTAAACCTAACCCTTACCCTTACCCTAACCCTAACCCTAACCCTAACCCTAAACCTAAACCTAACCCTAACCCTAACCCTTACCCTTACCCCAACCATAAACCTAACCCTCACCCTAACTGTAACCCTAAACCCTACCCTAAACCTAACCCTAACCCTTACCCTAACCTTAATGCTAACCCAAACCTTAAACCTAACACTTATCCTAACCCTAATCCTAACCCTAATCCTTACCCTAAACAAAACTCTAACCCTAACCCTAACCCTTACCCTTTCCCTAACCCTAACCCTAACTCTATCCCTAACCCTTACCCTTAACCTAACCCTAACCCTAAACCTAACCATAACCCTAACCCTAACGCTAACCTTAACCCTACACTAAAACTAACACTTACTCTTACCCTAACCCTAAACCTAATACTAACCCTAACCCTTACCCTTACCCTTACCATATCCCTAACCCTAACCCTAAACCTAACCCTAACATTAACCCTAACACTTACCCTTACCCTAACCCTATACCTAACCCTAACCCTAAACCTTACCCTTACCCTAACCCGAACCCTAAACCTAACCGTAACCCTAACCCTAACCCTAACAGCTAACCCTAACACTAACCCTAACCCTTACCCTTAACCTAACCCTAACCCTAACCCTAACCGTAACACTTACCCTAACACTAACCCTAAATCTAACCATTACACTTACCCTAACCCTAACCCTAACCTTAAACCCAACCCTAAACCTAACCCTAACCCTAACCCTAACCCTTACCTAACCCTAACCATAACCCTAAAACTTACCCTACCCTTACCCTAACCTTAACCCTAACCCTAACCCGTATCCTAACCCTCATCCTAACCGTTAAACTAACCCTAACACTAATCCTAAACCCTAACCGTAACACTTACCCTAAACCTAACCCTAACTCTCACCCTAACCCTTACCCTAAGCCTAAATCTAACTCTAACCCTAACCATAACCCTAACCCTAACCCTTACCCTAACCATAACCTAACCCTTACTCTAACCCAAACCATAACCTCAACCCTAACCCTAACCCTAGCCCTACCCTAAACCTACACCTTACCCTTACCCTAACCCTAACCCTAACCCTAAATCTAACCCTAACCCTAATCCTAACCCTAAACCTTACCCTAACCCTAACCCTAAGCCTTATCCTAACCCTAACCCTAACCCTAACCCTAACCCTTAGCCTTACACTACCACTAAATCTAACTCTAACCCTAAACCTAACCCTAACCCTAACGCTAACCCTGACCCTTACCCTTAACCTAACCCTAAGCCTAAACCTAAACCTAACCCTAAACCTTACCCTTACCCCAACCCTAACCCTAACCCTAACCCTAAACATAACCCTAACCCTAAACCTAACCTTAACCCTAACTCTTATCCTTCCCCTAACCCTAACCCTAACCATAACCCTAAACCTAACCCTAAACCGAACCCTAACCCTAACCCTAAGCCTTATCCTAACCCTAACCCTAACCCTAACCTAACCCGTACCCTTACCCTATCCTACCCCTAACCTTAATGCTAACCCAAACCCTAACCCTAACCCTTACCCTAACCCTAACCCTAACCCTAATCCTTACCCTAACTCTAACTCTAACCTAACCCTAACCCTTACCCTTTCCCTAACCCTAATCCTAACTCTAACCCTAACCATTACCCTTAACCTAACCCTTACCCTAAAACTAACCCTAACCCTAACCCTAACGCTAACCTTAACCCTACACTAACCGTAACACTTACCCTTATCCTTACACTAACGCTAAACTAACCCTAACCTTAAACCTAAACCTAACCCTAACCCTAACGCTTACCCTAACTCTAACCCTAAACCTAACCGTAATTGTAACACCTAACCCTAACCCTAACCCTTTCCCTTACCCTATCACTAACCCTAACTTTTATGCTAACCCAAACCCAAAACCTACCCCTTACCCTAACCCTAATCCTAACCCTAATCCTTACCCTAACCCTAAGTCTAACCCTAACCCTAACCCTTACCCTTTCCCTAACCCTAACTCTAACCCTAACCCTTACCCTTACCCTTACCCTTAACCTAAACCTAACCCTAAACCTAACCCTAACCCTAACCCTAACGCTAACCTTAACCCTACACTAACCCTAACCCTTACCCTTACCCTAACCCTAACCCTAACCCTAACCCTAACTCTTAGCCTTAACCTATCCCTAACGCTAACCCTAACCCCAACTCTAAACCTAACCCTAACCCTAACCCTAACCCTTACCCTTACCCTCACCCTAACTATACACTTAACCCTAACCCTAATCCTAACCCTTACCTTAACCCTAAACCTAATCCTAACCCTAAACCTTACCCTTACCATAACCCTAACCCTAAGCCTAAACGTAACCCTAACATTAACCCTAACACTTACACTTACCCTAACCCTAAACCTAACCCTAACACTAAACCTTACCCTTACCCTAACCCGAACCCTAAACCTAACCCTAACCCTAACCCTAACCATAACAGCTAAACCTAACCTTAACCCTAACCCTTACCCTTACCCTAACCCTAACCCTAACCCTAATCGTAACACTTACCCTAACACTAACCCTAAATCTAACCCTTAGCCTTACCCTAACCCTAACCCTAACCTTAAACCCAACCCTAAACCTAACCCTAATCCTTACTCTAACCCAAACCCTAACCTCAACCCTAACCCTAACCCTAACCCTACCCTAAACCTACCACTTATCCTTACCCTAACCCTAACCCTAACCCTAAATATAACCCTAACCCTAACCCGAAACCTTACCCTAACCCTAACCCTACCCCTTACACTTACCCTAAAGCTAACCCTAACCCTAACCCTTACCCTAACCCTAACCCTTACCCTAACCCTATCCCTAACCTCACACTTAACCCTAACCCTAACCTTAACCCTTATCCTAACCCTAACCCTAACCCTGACCTAACCCTTACCCTTATCCTAACCCTAACTCTAACCCTAACCCTAACCCTTATACTAACCCTAACCCTAACCCTAACCCTAACCTAACACTTACCCTTATCCTAACCCTAACCCTAACATTAACCCTAACCCTAACCCTTACCCTAACGCGAACCCTAAATCTCACCCTTACCCTTACCCTAACTCTGACCCTAACCCTAACCCTAAACCTATCCCTAGCCCTAACCCTTACCCTTATCCTAACCCTAACCCTAACCCTAAACTTAACCCTAACCCTAACCATACACTTGCCCTAACACTAACACTAAACCTAACCATAAACCTAACCCTATCCCTAACCCTAAACCTTACCCTTACTCTAACCCTAACCCTAAACGTAACCCTGACTGTAACCCCTAACCCTAACCCTAACCCTAACCCTAACATTAATGCTAACCCAAACCCTAACCCTAACCCTTACCCTTACCCTAAACCTAACCCTAACCCTAACCCTAACCTTTGCCCTTACCCTAACCCTAACCGTAACCTTAACCCCAACCCTCAACCTAAACCTAACCCTAACCCTAACCCTTACCCTAACACTTACCCTAACCCTAACCCTAACATTAACCCTTAACCTAACCCTAACCGTAAACCTAAACCTAACCATTACCCTAACCCTAACAATTACCCTTACCCTAACCCTAACCCTTACCCTAACCCTAAACCTAACTCTAACCCTAACCCTAACCCTAACCCTAACTCTAACCCTTACCCTTAACCTAACCCTAACCCTCAAGCTAACCCTAACCCTTACCCTTACCCTAAACCTAACCCTAAACTTAACCCTAACTGTAACCCCTAACCCTAAACCAAACCGTTACCACTAACCCTAAACCTAACCCTAACCTTGACCCTATCCTAAACCTAACCCTTACCCTTACCCTAACCGTAAACCTAAACCTAACCCTAAACCTTACCCTTACCCTAATCCTAACCCTAACATTAATGCTAACACTTACCCTTACCCTTACCCTAACCCTAACCCTAAACCTAACCCTAACTGTAACCCCTAACCCTAACCCTAACCCTAACCCTTACCATTACCCTAACCCTAACCCTAACCTTAATGCTAACCCTTACCCTTACCCTAACCCTACCCCTTACCATAACCCTAACCCTAACCCTAACTCTAACCCTAACCCTAACCCTTAGAAAACCCTAACCCTAACCCTAACCCTAACCCTTACCCTTACCCTAAACCTAACCCGAACAATAATCCTATCCCTAAACCTAACTCTTATCCTAACTCCAACCCTGACCCTAAACCTAACCCTGAGGCTAACACCTAACCCTAACCGTAACCCTAAACCTAACCCTAACCCTTACCCTTATCCTAACAATAAACCTAACCTTACTGCTAACCCTAACGCTAACCCTAAACCTTACCCTAACCCTAACCCTAACTCTAATCCTTACCCTAACCCTAACCCTAACACTAACCCTTACCCTTACCCTAAGCCTAACATTAACCCTAACCCTAACCCTTATCCTACGCTTAAACTTAAACCTAACACTTACCTTAACCCTAACTCTTAACCTAACGCTAACACTAACCCTAAACCCCAACCCTAACCCTAACCCTAAAACTAACCCTAACCCTAAACCTAACCCTTACCCTTACCCTACCCCTAACTCTAACCCAAACCATAACCCTAACCCTTACCCTTACCCTAACCCTAACCCTAACCCTAACCTGAACCCTTACCCTAACCCTAACCATAACCCTTACCCTAACCCTAACCCTAACCCTAACCTCAACCTAAACCCTAACCCTAACATTACCCCAAAATTTACCCTTACCCTAAACATTACCGTAAACCTAAATCTAACCCTAACCTTAACGCTTAAGCTTACCCTAACCCTAACCCTAAACCTAACCCCTAACCCTAAACCTAACCCTAATCCTAACACTTACACTTACCCTGACCCTAACCCTAACCCTAACCCTAACACTTACCCTAACACTAACCCTAACCATTAATCCTTACCCTAACCCTAACCCTAACTTTAACCCCAACCCTAAACCAAACAGGAACCCTAACCCTAACCCTAACCCCTAACCCTAACCCTAACCCTAACCCTTAACCTTACCTAACCCTAACCCTAATCATTACCCTAACCCTAACCCTTACCCTAACCCTAACCCGAAGCCTAACCAGACCCTAACCCTAACCCCTAACCCTAATCCTTAACCTAACCCTAACCCTAACCCTAAACCTAACCCTTACACTAAGCCTGACCCTTACTCTAACCCTAACCCTAACCCTAACCCTTAACCTTACCCTAACCCTAATCCTTACCCTAACCCTAACTCTAACCCTAACCCTAAACCTTACCCTTTCCCTAACCCTAATCCTTACTCTAACCCTAACCATTACCCTTAACCTAACCCTAACCCTAAAATTAACCCTAACCCTAACCCTAATGCTAACCTTAACCCTACACTAACCCTAACCCTTACCCTTATCCTAACCCTAACCCTAACCTAACCCTAAACTTAAACCTAAACCTAACCCTAACCCTAACGCTTAACCTAACCCTAACCCTAAACCTAACCGTAACTGTAACCCCTAACCCTAACCCTAACCCTAACCCTTTCCCTTACCCTATCCCTAACCCTAACCTTTATGCTAACCCTAACCCTAAACCTACCCCTTACCCTAACCCTAATCCTAACCCTAATCCTTACCCTAACCCTAAGTCTAACCCTAACCCTAACCCTTACCCTTTCCCTAACCCTAACCCTAACTCTAACCCTAACCCTTACCCTTAACCTAACCCTAACCCTAAACCTAACCCTAACCCTAACCCTAACGCTAACCTTAACCCTACACTAACCCTAACCCTTACCCTTACAGTAACCCTAACCCTAACCCTAACCCTAACTCTTAGCCTTAACCTATCCCTAACCCTAACCCTAACCCCAACTCTAAACCTAACCCTAACCCTAACCCCTAACCCTAACCCTTACCCTAACCCCAACCCTAACCATTACCCTTACCCGAACCCTAACCCTAACCTTAACCCCAACCTTAAACCTGAACCTAACCCTAAACTTAACCGATACCATAACCCTAACGCTAACCCTAACACTTACCCTTACCATAACCCTAACATTAACCCTAACCCTAACCCTAATCCTAACCATAAACTTAACCCTAACCCTTACCCTAACCCTAACTCTTAACCTAACCCTAACACTAACCCTAAACCCTAACCCTAACCCTAACCCTTACCCTAAATCTAACCCTAACCCTAACCCTAACCTTTACCTTTACCCTACCCCTAACTCTAACCCAAACCATAACCCCAACCCTTAACCTTGCCCTAAACCTAACCCTAAACCTAACCTGAACCCTTACCCTAAACCTAACCCTAACCCTAACCCTAACCGTAACCTCAACCTTAACCCTAACCCTAAACCTAACCTTTACCCTTACCCTAAACCTTACCCTAAACCTAAATCTAACCCTAACCCTAACGCTTAACTTTACCCTAACCCTAACCCTAAACCTAACCCCTAACCCAAACCCTAACCCTAACCCTAACCCTTACCCTTACCCTAACCCTAACCCTAACCTTAACCGCAACCCTAAATCAAACCCTAACCCTAACCCTTACCCTAACCCTAACCCTAAACCTTACCCTAACACTAACCCTAACCCTTACCCTAACCCTAACCCTAACCCCAACCTTAACTCAAAACCTAACCCTAACTCTAACCTTACCCTTACCCGAACCCTAACACTTACCTAACCTTAACCTTAACCCTAACCTTAACCCTAACCCTAACCCTAACCCTTACCCTTAACCGAACCCTAACCCTAAATCTAACCCTAATGGTAATCTTAATCCTAACCCTAACCCTAACAATAACACTAATCCTAAACCCTAAGCTTAACCCTAACCCTAACCCTAACCGTTAGCCTTATCCTAACCCTAACCCTAAATCTACCACTTACCCTTACCCTAACCCCTACCCTAACCCTAACGCTAACCCTAACCCTTACCCTTTCCCTAACCCTAACCTAAACCCTTACCCTTACCCTAACATTAAACCGAACTCTAACCCTAACCCTAACCCTTACCCTTAACCTAACCCTAACCCTAAACCTAAACCTAACCCTTACCCTTACCCCAACCCTAACCCTAACCCTAACCGTAACCCTAAACCTAAACTTAACCTTAACCCTTATCCTTATCCTTTCCCTAACCCTAACCCTAACCCTAACCCTAACCCTAACCCTAAACTTAACCCTAACCCTTACCATAACCCTAGCCCTAACCCTAATCCTTTCCCTAACCCTAACACTAACCCTAACCATTACCCTTTCCCTAACC
>JANJXV010000686.1:280245-295245 GCA_024803745.1 Megascapheus bottae | reverse complement strand
TAACCTTAACCCTACCCTAACACTAAACCTAATCCTTACCCTTACCATAACCCTAACAAGAAAACTAACCCTAACCTAACCCCTAACCCTAATCTTAACCCTAACCCTAACCCTGACCCTAACCCTTACCCTTACCCTAAACCTAACCCTTACCCTAACCCTAACCCTAACCCTAAACCTAACCCTAACCCCTAACCCTAACCTTAACCTAACCATAACCATAACCCTAACCCTAACCCTAACCCTTACTCTAACCCTAAACCTAACTCTAACCCTAACCCTAACCCTTACCCTACCCTAAGCCAAGCACTTACTCTAACCCTAACCCTAAACCTAAACTTAACCCTAACCCTAACCCTAACCCTTACCCTTACCCTAACCCTAACCCTAAACCTAAACCTAACCTTAACCCTAACCTTAACTCTAACCCTGAACCTTATCATTACCGTAACCCTAAACCTAAACCTAACACTAACCCTAACCCTAACTCTAACCCTAACACTTACTCTTACCATACCCTATCCCCAAACCTAACCCTAACCGTAACCCCTAAGTCTAACCCTAACCCTAACCCTAACCCATACACTTATCATAACACTAACCCTAACCCTAACACTTACCCTAAGCTAACCCTAACCCTTACACTAACCCTAACCCTAATTCTAACCCTAACCCTTACCCATACCCTCACCCTAAACCTAACCTTAACCCTACCCTAAACCGAACCCTTACCCTTACCATAACACTAACCCTTACCCTTACCCTAACCCTAAACCTAACTCTAACCCTAACCCTAACCCTTACCCTTACACTAACCCTAACCCTAACCCTAAACCTAACCCTAAGCCTAACCCTATCCCTAACACTAACACTTATCCTAAACCTAACCCTAACCCTAACATAACCCTTACCCTTACCCTAACCCTAACACTAACCCTAACCTTAACCCTAACCCTAACCCTAACCTTAATGCTAACCCTAACCCTAACCCTAACTCCTACCCTGACCCTAACCCTAACCCTAATCCTTACCCTCACCCTAAACCTAACCCTTACCCTTTCTTTAACCCTAACCGTAACCCCTAACCCTAACCCTTACCCTTAACCTAACCCTAACCCTAAACCTAACCCTAACCCAAACCCTAACCCTAACCTTAACCCTACCCTAACCATATTCCTAACCCTTAACCTCAAACTAACCGTAACCCCAAATCTAACCCTAACCCTAAACCTAACACTAAACCCTAAGTCTAACCCTAACCCTAAACCTAACCCTAACCCTAACCTTAACCCGAACACTTACCCTTACCCTAAACCTAACTCTACCCCTACCCTTAATCCTAATCCTAACCCTAACCCTTACCCTAACCTTAACCCTAACCGTAACCCTAACCTAACCCTTACCCTTACCCTAACCCTAACCCTAACCCTAACCCTAAACCTTAACCTAAACCTAACCCTAATCTTAGCCCCAACCCTAAACCTAACCTAACCCTAACCCTTACCCTAACCGTAACCCTAACCCTAACCCTAACACTTACCCTAACCCTAACCCTAACCCTAACCCTAACCCTTACACTAAACCTAACACTCCCCCTAACCCTAACCCCTAACCCTAACCTTAATCTAAACCTAACCCTAACCCTAATCCTTACCCTAACTCTAAACCTTACCCTTACTCTAACCCTAACCCTTACCCTAACCCTAACCCTAACCCTAACCTTAACCCTAACCCTAACCCTTACCCTTACCCTAACCCTAACCCTAAACCTAACCCTAACCCTAACCCTAAACTTAACCCTAACCCTAACCCTAAACCTT
The DNA here is from genome assembly GCA_024803745.1 of Megascapheus bottae. Lineage (NCBI taxonomy): Eukaryota > Metazoa > Chordata > Mammalia > Rodentia > Geomyidae > Megascapheus > Megascapheus bottae. Next base: position 293,425 of record JANJXV010000686.1, on the reverse strand, counting down.
ACCATTACCCTAACCCTAACCCTAAACCTAACACTAACCCTAACCCTAACACTAACCCTAACCCTTACCCTTACCCTAAGCCTAACCCCAAACAAAACTATAAGCCTAATCCTAACCCTAATCCCTAAGTCTACCCCTAAACCTAACCCTAACCCATACCCTTATCCTAATACTAACCTTAACCGTAACACTTACATTCACCCTAAACCTAACGCTAACCCTAACCCATACCCTTATCCTAATACTAACCTTAACCGTAACACTTACATTCACCCTAACCCTAACGCTAACCCTAACACTTACACTAACCCTAACCCTAACTCTAACCCTAACCCTTACCCTTACCCTCACCCAAAACCTAAACTTAACTCTACCCTAAACCTAACCCTTACCCTTACCCTAACCCAAACCCTCACCCTTACCCTAACCCTAAACCTCACAGTAAACCTAACACTAACCCTTATCCTAACCCTAACCCTAACCCTAACCTAACCCTTAACCTTAACCTTACCCTAACCCTAACCCTAACCTTAACCCTAACCCTAACCCTTACTCTTACCCTAACACTAACCCTAAACCTAACCCTAACCCTAACCCTATCCCTAACCCTAACCCCTACCCTGACCCTAACGCTACCCCTAATCCTTAACCTAACCCTAATCCTAACCCTAACCCTTACCCTTTCCCTAACCTTAACCCTAACTCTAACACTAACCCTTACCCTTAACCTAACCCTAACCCTAAACCTAATCCTAACCCTAACCCTAACCCTAACCCTAACCTTAACCCCACCCTAACCCTAAACCTAATCCTTACCCTTACCATAACCCTAACAAGAAAACTAACCCTAACCTAACCCTAACCCTGATCTTAACCCTAACCCTAACCCTGACCCTAACCCTTACCCTTACCCTAAACCTAACCCTTACCCTAACCCTAACCCTAACCCTAAACCTAACCCTAACCCCTAACCCTAACCTTAACCTAACCGTAACCCTAACCCTAACCCTAACCCTAACACTTACTCTAACCCTAAACCTAACTCTAACCCTAACCCTAACCCTTACCCTACCCTAACACAAGCACTTACCCTAACCCTAACCCTAAACCTAAACTTAACCCTAACCCTAACCCTAACCCTTACCCTTACCCTAACCCTAACCCTAAACCTAAACCTAACCTTAACCCTAACCTTAACTCTAACCCTGAACCTTATCATTACCGTAACCCTAAACCTAAACCTAACACTAACCCTAACCCTAACTCTAACCCTAACACTTACCCTTACCATAACCTATCCCCAAACCTAACCCTAACCATAACCCCTAAGTCTAACCCTAACCCTAACCCTAAGCCATACCCTTATCATAACACTAACCCTAACCCTAACACTTACCCTACGCTAACCCTAACCCTTACACTAACACTAACCCTAATTCTAACCCTAACCCTAACCCATACCCTCACCCTAAACCTAACCTTAACCCTACCCTAAACCTAACCCTTACCCTTACAATAACACTAACCCTTACCCTTAATCTAACCCTAAACCTAACTCTAACCCTAACCCTAACCCTTACCCTTACACTAACCCTAACCCTAACCCTAAACCTAACCCTACGCCTAACCCTATCCCTAACACTAACACTTATCCTAAACCTAACCCTAACCCTAACATAACCCTTACCCTTACCCTAACCCTAACCTTAACCCTAACCCTAACCCTAACCTTAATGCTAACCCTAACCCTAACCCTAACTCCTACCCTGACCCTAACCCTAACCCTAATCCTTACCCTCACCCTAAACCTAACCCTTATCCTTTCCTTAACCCTAACCGTAACCCCTAACCCTAACCCTTACCCTTAACCTAACCCTAACCCTAAACCTAACCCTAACCCTAACCCAAACCCTAACCCTAACCTTAACCCTACCCTAACCATATTCCTAACCCTTAACCTTAAACTAACCGTAACCCCAAATATAACCCTAACCCTAAACCTAACACTAAACCCTAAGTCTAACCCTAACCCTAAACCTAAACCTAACCCTAACCTTAACCCTAACACTTACCCTTACCCTAAACCTAACTCTACCCCTACCCTTAATCCTACACCTAACCCTTACCCTAACCTTAACCCTAACCGTAACCCTAACCTAACCCTTACCCTAACCCTAACCCTAACCCTAAACTTAACCCCCACCCTAACCCTAACCCTTACCCTAACCCTAATCCTAACCCTAACCCTACACTTACCCTTACCCTAACCGTAACCTAATCCTAAACCTTAACGTAAACCTAACCCTAACCTTAGCCCCAACCCTAAACATAACCTAACCCTAACCCTTACCCTAACACTTACCCTAACTGTAACCCTAACCCTAACCCTAACACTTACCCTTACCCTAACCCTAACCATAACCCTAAACCTTACACTAACCCTAACCCTCCCCTAACCCCTAACCCTAACCTTAATCTAACCCTAACCCTAACCCTAATCCTTACCCTAACTCTAAACCTTACCCTTACCCTAAACCTAACCCTTACCCTAACCCTAACCCTAACCCTAACCTTAACCCTAACCCTAACCCTAACCCTTACACTTACCCTAACCCTAACCCTAAACCAAACCCTAACCCTAACCATAAACTTAACCCTAACCCTAACCCTAAACCTTACCATTACCCTGAGCCTAACCCTAAACCTAACACTAACCCTAACCCTAACACTAACCCTAACCCTTACCCTTACCCTAAGCCTAACCCCAAACATAACTATAAGCCTAATCCTAACCCTAATCCCTAAGTCTACCCCTAACCCTAACCCTAACCCATACCCTTATCCTAATACTAACCTTAACTGTAAAACTTACCCTCACCCTCACCCTAACCCTAACCCTAACCCTAACCCTAACCCTAAGCTAACCCTAACCCTTACACTAACCCTAACCCTAATTCTAACCCTAACCCTTACCCATACCCTCACCCTAAACCTAACCTTAACCTTACCCTAAACCTAACACTTACCCTTACCCTAACCCCAACCCTTACCCTTACCCTAACCCTAAACCAAATCTAATCCTAACCCTAACCCTTACGCTTACACCAACCCCAACCCTAACCCTAAACCTAACCCTAAACTTAACCCTATCCCTAACACTAACCCTTACCCTAACCCTAACCCTAACCCTAACCTAACCCTTACCCTCACCCTAACCCTAACCCTAACCTTAACCCTAACCTTAACCCTAACCCTAACCCTAACCTTAATGCTAACCCTAACCCTAACACCTACCCTGACCCTAACCCTAACCCTAATCCTTACCCTAAACCTAACCCTAACCCTTACCCTTTCCCTAACCCTAACCGTAACCACTAACCCTAACCCTTACCCTTAACCTAACCATAACCCTAAACATAACCCAACCCTAACCCTAACCCTAACCCTAACCTTAACCCTACCCTAATCCAGCCCTAACCCTTACCTTACCCTAGCCCTAACCCCAAACTAAACGCTAACCCTAACCCTAACCCTAACCCCTAAGTCTAACCCTAACCCTAACCCCAACCCTAACTCTAAACCTAACCCTAACCTTAACCCTAACACTTACCCTAAGGCTACCCCTAACCCTTACACTAACACTAACCCTAACTCTGACCCTACCCCTTACCCTTACCCTCACCCTAAACCTAACCTTAACCCTACCCTAAACCTATCCCTTACCCTTACCCTAACCCTAACCCTTACCCTTACCCTAACCTAAACCTAAATCTAACCCTATGCCTAACCCTTACACTAACCCTAAACCTAACCATAACCTTAACCCTAACCCTAACCCTAACGCTTACCCTTAACCTAAATTTCACCCTAAACCTAACCCTAACCCTAACCCTAACCCTTACCCTAACCCTAACCCTAACCTTAAGCCTTACCCTAACCCTAACCCTGCTCTAACCCTAACCCTAACCCTAACCCTTAACCTAACCCTAACCCTAACCCTAACCTTAAACCTTACCCTTACCCTAAACCTAACCATAATCCTAACCCTAAACTTAACCCTAAACCTAAACCTAAACCTAACCCTAACCCTAACCATAACCCTAACCATTACCCTAATCATAACCCTAAACATAACCATAACCTTAACTCTAACCCTAACCCTTACCCTTACCCTAACTCTAACCCTAACACCCAACCCTAACCCTTACCCTAACCCTAACCCTAACCCAAACCCTTACCATAACCCTAAACCTAACCCTAATCCTTACCCTAAACCTAACCCTAACCCTAACCCTTACCGTAAATCTAAACCTAACCCTAATCTTTACCCTAAACATAACCCTAATCCTAAACCTAACCCTTACGCTAACCTTTACCCTGACCCTAACCCTAACCCTTACCCTTACACTTACCCTAACGATAACCCTAACCCTAACCCTAAACATAAACCTAACCCTAACACATAACCTTACCCTAAAACTAACCCCAACTCTAACCGTAACCCTAGCCCTAACCCTAAACCTAACCCTAACCCTAAACCAAACCCTTACACTAACCCTAACCATAAATCTAACCCTAACCCTAACCAGAACCCTAACCATAAACATAACCCTAACCCTAACCCTTAACCTTAACCAGAGCCTAACACTAATCCTAACAGTAACCCTAACACTTACCCTTAACCTACCCCTAACCCTAACCCTTACACTAAACCTAACCTTACCCATACCCCTAACCCTAACACTTACACTTATCATAACCCTCACTCTCACCCTAACCATTAACATAACCCTAACACTAACCCATCCCTTACCCTAACCCTAACCCTAAACCTAACCCTAACCCTAACCCCTAACCCTAACCTTAACCTAACCGTAACTCTAACCCTAACCCTTACTCTAACTCTAAACCTAACTCTAACCCTAACCCTAACCCTTCCCCAAACCCTAACCCTAACACTGACCCTAACCCTAACCCTAACCTTAACCCTAACCCTAACCCTAACCCTTACCCTTACCCTAACCCTACCCTAAACCTAAACCTAACCTTAACCCTAACCTTAACTCTAACCCTAAACCTTACCATTACCCTAAACCTAACCCTAAACCTAACACTAAGCCTAACCCTAACTCTAAACCTAACCCTTACCTTTACCCTAACCCTATCCCCAAACCTAACGCTAACCCTAACCCCTAAGTCTAACCCTAACCCTAACCCTAACCCATACCCTTATCGTAACACTAACCCTAACCCTAACACTTACCCTAAGCTAACCCTAACCCTTACACTAAGCCTAACCCTAATTCTAACCCTAACCCTTACCCATACCCTCACCCTAAAGCTAACCTTAAACCTACCCTAAACCTAACCCTTACCCTTACACTAACATTAATCCTTACCCTTACCCTAAACCTAAACCTAACTCTAAACCTAACCCTAACCCTTATCCTTACACTAACCCTAACCCTAACCCTAATCCTAACCCTAAACCTAACCCTATCCCTAAAAATAAACATTATCCTAACCCTAACCCTAACCCTAACCTAACCCTTACCCTTACCCTAACCCTAACCCTAACTTTAACCCTAACCTTAACCCTAACCGTAACCCTAACCTTAATGCTAACCCTAAACCTAACCCTAACCCCTACCCTGACACTAACCCTAACCCTAATCCTTACGCTAACCCTATCCCTAACCCTATCCCTAACCCTTACCCTTTCCCTAACCCTAACCGTAACCCCTAACCCTAACCCTTACCCTTAACCTAACCCAAACCCTAAACATAACCCTAACCCTAACCCTAAACCTAACCCTAACCTTAACCCTACCCTAACCCAGCCCTAACCCTTACCCTTAACCTAACCCTAACCCTAACACTTACCCTAACCCTAACCCTAACCCTACCCTTAACCCTAACCCTAACCCTTACCCTAACCCTAACCCTAACACTTACCCTAACCCTAACCCTAACCCTAACACTTACCCTAACCCTAACCCTAAGCCTAACCCTTAGCCTAACCCTTACCCTAACCCTAACCTTAAACCTTACTCTTACCCTAACCCTAACCATAATACTAACCCTAAACTTAACAATAACCCTAACCCAAAACCTTACCCTTACCCTTACCCTAACCCTATCCCTAAACCGAACCCTAACCCTAACCCTAATCTTAACCCTAACCATAACCTAACCCTTACCCTTACCCTAACCCTAACCCTAACGCTTACCCTTACCCTCACGGTAAACCCAACCTTAACCCTAACCCTAACCCTAACCCTTACCCTTACCCTAACCCTAATCCTAACTCTAACCTTAATGCTAACCCCAACTTTACCCCTAACTGTACCCCTAACTCTACCCCTAACCCTAACCCTAACCCTAACCCTTATCCTAACCCTAACCCTAACCCTTACCCTAACCCTAACCATAACCCTAAACCTAACCGTAAACCTAACCCTAAACCTAACCCTCACCCTTACCCTAACCCTTACCCTAACCCTAACCCTAAACCTAACCCTAACCCTAACCCTATCCCTAAACCTTACCATTACCCTAATCATAACCCTAAACATAACCATAACCCTAACTCTAACCCTAAACCTTACCCTTACCCTAACCCTAACCCTAACCCCCAACCCTAACCCTTACCCTAACCCTAACCCTAACCCTAACCCTTACCGTAAACCTAACCCTAACCATAATCTTTACCCTAAACATAACCCTAATCCTAAACCTAACCCTTACCCTTACCTTTACCCTGACCCTAACCCTAACCCTTAACCTTACTCTTACCCTAACGCTAACCCTAAACCTAACCCTAAACATAAACCTAACCCTAACACATAACCTTACCCTAACCCTAACCCGAACTCTAACCGTAACCCTAAACCTAACCCTAAACCTAACCCTAACCCTAAACCTCACCCGTACCCTAACCCTAACTCTAACTCTAAACCTAACCCTAACTCTAACCGTTACCCTAATCCTAACCCTAATCATAACACTAACCCTTACCCTAACCCTAACCCTAACCCTAACCATAAACCTAACCCTAACCCTAACCCTTACCCTTACCCTTTCACTAACCCTAAACCGAACCCTAACCCTTACCGTAACCCTAAACATAACCCTAACCTTAACCCTAACACCTACCCTAAACCTAACCCTTACCCTTACCCTAACCCTAACCCTAACCCTAACCCTTCGACAAACCCTAAAAATAACCCTAACCGTAACCCTAACACATACCGTTACCCTAACTCTAAACCTAGCCCTAACCGAAACCCTAACCCTAACCCTAAACCTAACCCTAAACCTAAACCTAAACCTATCCCTAACCCTAACCCTTACCCTTACCCTAACCATAACACTATCCCTTACCCTAACCGTAACCCTAACCCTAACTCTAACCCTTACCCTTCCTTTACCCTAACCCTAAACATAAACCAGACCCTAACCCTAACCCCTCACCCTAACGCTAACCCTAAACCTAAACCTAACCCTTACCTTTATCCTAACCCTAACCCTAACCCTAACCCTAACACCCTTACCCTAACCCCTACCCTAACCCTAACCATAACCTTAACCCTTACCCTAACCCTAAACCTAACCCTAACCCTAACCGTAACCCTAACCCTTACCCTTACCCTTACCCTAACCCTAAACCTAAACCTAAACCTAACACTAAACCTTACACTTACCCTAAACCTAACCCGAACCCTTAACCTAAACCTATCCCTCACCCTAACCCTAACCCTTAGCCTTACCTTAACCCTAACCCTAAACCTAACCCTTACCCTTACCAGATCGCTAACCCTAACACTAACCCTAACCCTAACGCATACCCTTACCCTAACCCTAACAGTATCCCTTACCCTAACCCTAACCCTAACCCTTACTCTAACACTTACCCTTACCATTACCCTAACCCTAAACATAAACCTGACCCTAAGCCTAACCCCTAACCCTAACGCTAACCCTAACCCTAACCCTAACCCTTACCTTATCCTCACCCTAACCCTAACCTTGACACTTACCCTTACCCTAACCCCTACCCTAACCCTAACCATAACTTTAACCCTTACCCTAACCCTAACCCTAACCCTCACCCTAACCCTAAACGTAACCCTAGCCCTTAACCTTACCCTAACCCTAACCGTAAACCTAACCCTAAACCTAAACCTTACACTTACCCTAAACCTAACCCTAACCCTTAACCTAAACCTACCCATCACCCTAACCCTAACCCTTAGCCTTACCTTAAATCTAACCCTAACCCTAACCCTAACCATTACCAGATCGCTAACCCTAACACTAATCCTAACCCTAACACATACTCTTACCCTAACCCTAACCCTAACCCTTTTGCTAACCCTAAACCTTACCCTAACCCTAAACCTAAGCCTAACCCTAACCCTAACCCTAACCCTTACACTAACCCTAACCATAAATGTAACCCTAACCCTAACCAGAAACCTAACCCTAAACCTAACCCTAACCCTAAACCTTAACCTTACCCAGAGCCTAACACTAATCCTAACCCTAACCCTAACACTTACCCTTAACCTAACCCTAACCCTAACCCTTAAACTAAACCTAACCCTACCCCTAACCCTAACCCTAACACTTACCCTTACCCTAATCCTCACCCTCAACCTAACCCTTACTATAACCCTAACCCTTACCCTAACCCTAACCCTAAACCTAACCCTAACCCCTAACCCTAACCTTAACCTAACCGTAACACTAACCCTTACCCTAACCCTTACTCTAAACCTAAACCTAACTCTAACCCTAACCCTAACCCTTACCCTAACCCTAACCATAACACTTATCCTAACCCTAACCCTAACCCTAAACTTAACCCTAAACCTAACCCTAACCCTTACCCTTACCCTAACCCTAACCCTAAACCTAAACCCAACATTAAACCTAAGCTTAACTCTAACCCTAAACCTTACCATTACCCTAAACTTAACACTAAACCTAACCCTAACTCTAACCCTAACCCTTACCCTTACCCTAACCCTATCCCCAAACCTAACCCTAACCCTAACCCCTAAGTCTAACCCTAACCCTAACCCTAACTCATACCCTTATCCTAACACTAACCCTAACCCTAACACTTACCCTAAAGCTAACCCTAACCCTTACACTAAGCCTAACCCTACTTCTAACCCTAACCCTTACCCACACCCTCACCCTAAATCTAACCTTAACCCTACCCTAAACCTAACCCTTACCTTTACCATAACCCGAAACCTTACCCTTACCCTAACCCTAAACCTAACTCTAACCCTAACCCTAACCCTTACCCTTACACTAACCATAACCCTAACCCTAACCCTAAACCTAACCCTAAACCTAACCCTATCCCTAACAATAACCCTTATCCTAACCCTAACCCTAACCCTGACCTAACTCTTACCCTTAACCTAACCCTAACCCTAACTCTAACTTTAACCCTAACCTTAACCCTAACCCTAACCCTAACCTTAATGCTAACCCTAACCCTAAACCTAACCCCTACCCTGACCCTAACCCTAACCCTAATCCTTGCACTAACCCTAACCCTCACCCTTTCCCTTTCCCTAACTCTAACCGTAACCCCTAACCCTAACCCTTACCCTTCACCTCACCCTAACCCTAAACATAACCCAACCCTTACCCTAACCCTAACCCTAACCTTAACCCTACACTAACCCAGCCCTAACTCTTCCCCTTAACCTAACCCTAACCCCAAACCTAACCCTAACCCTAACCCTAACACTAACCCCTAAGTCTAACCCTAACCCAAACCCTAACCCTAACCCTAACCTAACCCTAACCCCAAACCTAACCCTAACCCTAACCCAAACCCCAACCCTAACCTTAACCCTAACACTTACCCTAAGGCTAACTCTAACCCTTACACTAACACTAACCCTAACTCTAATCCTAACCCTTACCCTTACCCTACCCTAAACCTAACCTTAACCCTACCCTAAACCTATCCCTTACCGTTACCCTAACCCTAATCCTTACCCTTACCCTAACCCTAACCCTAACACTAACCCTTACCCTAACCCTAACCCTAAGCCTAACCCTTACACTAACCCTAAACCTAACCCTAACCTTAACCCTAACCCTAACCATAACCCATGCCCTAACCCTAACCTAACCCTAACCCTTACCCTAACCCTAACCCTACTCTAACCCTAACCCTAACCCTAACCCTAACCCTAACCCTTACCCTAACCCTAACCCTAAACTTAAACCTTACTCTTACCCTAACCCTAACCATAAAACTAACCCTAAACTTAACAATAACCCTAACCCTAAACCTTACCCTTACCCTTACCCTAACCCTATCTCTAAACCGAACCCTAACAATAACTGTAACCTTATCCCTAACTATAACCTAACCCTTGCCCTTACCCTAACCCTAAACCTAACCCTAACCCTAACTTTAACCCTTACCCTTACCCTAACCCTAACCCCAAACCTAACCTTATCATTAACCCTAATCCTAACCCCTAAGCCTAACCCTAAACCTAAACCTTATCCTTATCCTAACCCTAACCGTAATCCCTAACCCTAACCCTAACCCTAACCCTAACGCTTACCCTTACCCTCACCGTAAACCCAACCTTAACCCTAACCCTAACCGTAACCCTTACCCTTACCCTAACCCTAATCCTAACACTAACCTTAATGCTAACCCTAATTCTACCCCTAAATCTACCCCTAACCCTAACCCTAATCCTAACCCTGACCCTTATCCTAACCCTAACCCTAACCCTTAGCCTAACCCTAACCGTAACCCTAAACCTAACCTTAACCTAACCCTAAACCTAACCCTCAACCTAACCCTAACCCTTACACTAACCCTAACCATAAATGTAACCCTAACCCTAACCAGAAACCTAACCCTAAACCTAACCCTAACCCTAAACCTTAACCTTACCCAGAGCCTAACACTAATCCTAACCCTAACCCTAACACTTACCCTTAACCTAACCCTAACCCTAACCCTTAAACTAAACCTAACCCTACCCCTAACCCTAACCCTAACACTTACCCTTACCCTAACCCTCAACCTTAACCTAACCCTTACTATAACCCTAACCCTTACCCTAACCCTAACCCTAAACCTAACCCTAACCCCTAACCCTAACCTTAACCTAACCGTAACACTAACCCTTACCCTAACCCTTACTCTAAACCTAAACCTAACTCTAACCCTAACCCTAACCCTTACCCTAACCCTAACCACAACACTTACCCTAACCCTAACCCTAACCCTAAACTTAACCCTAAACCTAACCCTAACCCTTACCCTTACCCTAACCCTAACCCTAAACCTAAACCCAACATTAAACCTAAGCTTAACTCTAACCCTAAACCTTACCATTACCCTAAACTTAACACTAAACCTAACCCTAGCTCTAACCCTAACCCTTACCCTTACCCTAACCCTATCCCCAAACCTAACCCTAACCCTAACCCCTAAGTCTAACCCTAACCCTAACCCTAACCCATACCCTTATCCTAACACTAACCCTAACCCTAACACTTACCCTAAAGCTAACCCTAACCCTTACACTAAGCCTAACCCTACTTCTAACCCTAACCCTTACCCACACCCTCACCCTAAATCTAACCTTAACCCTACCCTAAACCTAACCCTTACCTTTACCATAACCCGAAACCTTACCCTTACCCTAACCCTAAACCTAACTCTAACCCTAACCCTAACCCTTACCCTTACACTAACCGTAACCCTAACCCTAACCCTAAACCTAACCCTAAACCTAACCCTATCCCTAACAATAACCCTTATCCTAACCCTAACCCTAACCCTGACCTAACTCTTACCCTTAACCTAACCCTAACCCTAACTCTAACTTTAACCCTAACCTTAACCCTAACCCTAACCCTAACCTTAATGCTAACCCTAACCCTAAACCTAACCCCTACCCTGACCCTAACCCTAACCCAAATCCTTACACTAACCCTAACCCTCACCCTTTCCCTTTCCCTAACCCTAACCGTAACCCCTAACCCTAACCCTTACCCTTCACCTCACCCTAACCCTAAACATAACCCAACCCTAACCCTAACCCTAACCCTAACCCTAACCTTAACCCTACACTAACCCAGCCCTAACTCTTCCCCATAACCTAACCCTAACCCCAAACCTAACCCTAACCCTAACCCTAACACTAACCCCTAAGTCTAACCCTAACCCAAACCCTAACCCTAACCCTAACCTAACCCTAACCCCAAACCTAACCCTAACCCTACCCCAAACCCTAACCCTAACCTTAACCCTAACACTTAACCTAAGGCTAACTCTAACCCTTACACTAACACTAACCCTAACTCTAATCCTAACCCTTACCCTTACCCTAACCTAAACCTAACCTTAACCCTACCCTAAACCTATCCCTTACCCTTACCCTAACCCTAATCCTTACCCTTACCCTAACCCTAACCCTAACCCTAACACTAACCCTTACCCTAACCCTAACCCTAAGCCTAACCCTTACACTAACCCTAAACCTAACCCTAACCTTAACCCTAACCCTAACCATAACCCATACCCTAACCCTAACCCTAACCCTAACCCTTACCCTAACCCTAACCCTAAACTTAAACCTTACTCTTACCCTAACCCTAACCATAAAACTAACCCTAAACTTAACAATAACCCTAACCCTAAACCTTACCCTTACCCTTACCCTAACCCTATCTCTAAACCGAAACCTAACAATAACTGTAACCTTATCCCTAACTATAACCTAACCCTTGCCCTTACCCTAACCCTAAACCTAACCCTAACCCTAACTTTAACCCTTACCCTTACCCTAACCCTAACCCCAAACCTAACCTTATCATTAACCCTAATCCTAACCCCTAAGCCTAACCCTAACCCTAACCCTTATCCTTATCCTAACCCTAACTGTAATCCCTAACCCTAACCCTAACCCTAACCCTAACGCTTACCCTTACCCTCACCGTAAACCCAACCTTAACCCTAACCCTAACCGTAACCCTTACCCTTACCCTAACCCTAATCCTAACACTAACCTTAATGCTAACCCTAACTCTACCCCTAAATCTACCCCTAACCCTAACCCTAATCCTAACCCTGACCCTTATCCTAACCCTAACCCTAACCCTTAGCCTAACCCTA
>JANJXV010000686.1:255245-277745 GCA_024803745.1 Megascapheus bottae | reverse complement strand
CTTACACTAACCCTAACCCTAAACCTAACCCTATCCCTAACCCTTACGCTTACCATAATCCTAACCCTAAACCTAACCATAAACCTACCCCTAACCCTAACCCTAACCCTAATCATAACACTAACCCTTAACCTTACCCTAACTCTAAACCTAACCCTAACCATAACCCTAAACCTAACCATAACCCTAAAAATTACCCTTACCCTAACCCTAACCCTAACGATAACCCTTACCCTTACCCTAAACCTAACCCTAACCCCAACCCTAACCCCTAACCTTAACCCTTAACCTAACCCTAACATTAAACTTAACCCTAACCCTTACCCTTACCCTAACCCTAAACCTAACTCTAACCCTAACACTTACCCTAACCCTAAACATAACTCTAATCATAACCTTAACCCTAACCCTAACCCTAACCCTAACCTTTACCCTTACCCTAACCCTAACCCTAAACCTAACCCTACCACTACCAATAACCTTAAACCTAACCCGAACACTAACCCTTGCCCTTACCCTAACCGTAAACCTAACACTAACCCTAACCCTTACCCTTAAATTATCCTAACCCTAACCCTAAACCTAACACTTACCCTTACCCTAACCCCTACCCTAACCCTCACCCTAACCCTTACCCTAACGCTAACCCTAACCCTTATATTTACCTAAACCTAAACCTAAACCTAACCCTAAACCTTACCCTTACCCTAACCCTAACCCTAACCCTAGACCTTACCCTTACCCTAAACCTAAACCTAACCCTTACCCTAAACCTAACCATAACCCTAACCCTAACCTTACCTGAACCCTAACCCTAACCCTAACCCTTACCCTTACCCAAACGCTAATCCTAACCCTAACCCTAACCCTAACCCTAACACTTACCCTTACCCTAACCATAAACGTACCCTTACCATAACCTAAACCTAACCATAACACTAGCACTAACCGTAACCCTAACCCTAACCCTTACCCTAACTAACCCTATCCCTTACCATTACACTAACCCTAACCTTAACCTCAAACCTAAACCTAACCCTAACCCTAACGCTAACCCTTACACTTACCCTAACCCTAACCATAAACCTAAACCTAACCCTTACCCCCTAACCCTTACCCTAACCCTACCCCTAATCCTAACCCTAACACTTACACTTACCCTAAAACTAACGCTATCCCTAAACCTAACCTTAACCCTAAACCTTCCCCTTACAATAACCTTAACCCTAACCCTAAACCTAACCCTAACCGTAACCCTAACCCTTAACCCTACCCTAACCCTAACCGTAAACCCAAACCTAACACTTACACTTACCCTCACCCTAACCCTAACATTAACCCTAACATTAAAGCTAACCCTAACCTTAAACCTAACCCTTATCCTTACCGTAACCATCACCCTAACCCTAACCCACAACGTAACCCTAACCCTAAACCAACCCTTACCCTAACCCTAACCCTAATCCTAACCCTAAAGCTAACCCTAACCCTTACCCTTACCCTAAACCTAACCCTAACCTTAACCCTAACCCTTACCCTAACCCTAACGCTAACCCTAACCCTTACCCTTAACCTAACCCTAACCCTAACCCTAACCCTTACACTTACCCTTACAATAACCCTAAACCTAACCCTAAACCTAACCCTAACACTTACCCTAACCCTAACCCTAAACCTAACCCTTTCCCTTACCCTAACCCTAACCCTAACCTAAACCCTTACCCTAACCCTAAGCCTAGCCTAACCCTAACCCTAACACTTACCCTTACCCTAACCTAAACTTAACCCTAACCCTTATCCTAACTCTAACCCTAACCCTAATCCTTAACCTAACCCTAACACGAACCCTAACCCCTAACCCTAACCCCTAACCCCTAATCCTAACCATAACCCTAAACGTAACCCTAAACCTAACCCTAAACCTAACCCTACCCCTAACCCTAACCATTAACCCCAACACTAAACCTGACCCTAAGCCTAACCCTAAATCTTATCCCTACCCTAACCCTAATCCTAAACTTAACCCTATCCCTAACCCTTTCTCTAACCCTTATCTTAACCCTAACCCTAATCCTAACCCTAACCCTTACCCTTACCCTAACCCTAACCCTAAACCTAACCCTAATCCTAACTCTAACCCTTCGCTAACCCTACCCCTAACCGTAAAAATAACCCTAACCCTAACATTAACCCTAACCCTTAACATGATCCTAACCATTACCCTAACACTAACACAAAAACTAACCCTGACCCTTACACAACTAACCCTCACCTTAACCCTAACCCTAACCCTAAAAATAACCCAAACCCTAACATTAACCCTAACCCTTAACATGATCCTAACCATTACCCTAACACTAACACAAAAACTAACCCTGACCCTTACACAACTAAACCTCACCTTAACCCTAACCCTAACCCTAAACCTAAACTTAACCCTAACCCGTATACTTTCCCTAACCCTAACCCTAAACCTAACCCTAACACCTAACCCTAACCCTAACCCTAACCCTTACCGTTATCCTAACCCTAACACTTACCCTAACACTTACCCTTACCCTAACCCCTACACTAACCCTAACACTAACTCTAACCCCTGACGCTAACCCTTCTCCTAACACTTACCCTTACCCTAAGCCTAAATCTAACCCTAAACCTAATCCTAACCCTAACCCCTAGCCCTAACCCTACCCCTATCTCTAACCCTTACCTTAACCCTAACCCTAATTATAACCCTAACCTTTATAATTAACGTAACAATAAACATAAAATTAACCCTAAACCTAACCCTAACCCTAACCCTAACCCTAAACCTTACCCTTACCTTAACCCTAACCCTAAACCTTATCCTTATTCTAAACCTAACCCTAACCCTTACCCTAAATCTAACCCTAACCCTAACCCTAACCCTTACCCTTACCTTAACCCTAACACTAAACCTAAACCTTACCCTTATCCTTACCCTAACTCTAACCCTAACCCTAACCCTAACCCTAACACATACCCTAACACATACCCTTACCCTAACTCAAAACCTAACACTAACCTTAACACTAAACCCAACCCTAAACCTAACCCAAACCCTAACCCTAACCGTTACACTAACCCTAACCTTAACCCCAACACTAAACCTAACCCTAACCCTAACCCTTACCCTTTACCCTAACCCTAAACCTAAACCTAACCCTAATCCTAACCCTACCCCTATCTCTAACCCTTACCTTAACCCTAACCCTAATCCTAACCCTAACCTTTATAATTAACCTAACAATAAACATAAAATTAACCCTAAACCTAACCCTAACCCTAACCCTTACCCTAACCCTAACCCTAACCCTTACCCTTAACCTAAGCCTAAACCTAACCCTAACCCTAACCCTAAGCCTTACCCTAACCATAACCCTAACACTAAACCTAAACCTTACCCTTACCTTAAACCTAAACCGAACCCTAAACCTAACTCTAACCATAACCCTTACTCTTACCCTATCCCTAACCCTAACCCTAATCGTAACCCTAAACCTAACCCTAAACCTAACTCTAACCCAAACCCTAACCCTTACCCTAACCTTAACCTTAACCCCAACACTAAACCTAATCCTAACCCTAACCAAACCATAACCCTTAGCCTAACCCTAAACCTAACCTTAACCCTTACCCGAACCCTAATCCTAACACTAACCCCAAACCCTAGCCCTTACCCTTAACCTAACCCTAACATTAACTCTAACCCTAACCCTAACCGTAACCCTAAACCTTACCCTAACCCTAACCCTTACCCTATCACTAACCCTAAGACTACACCCTAACCCTAACCCTTACCCTTAACCTAACCCTAACATTAATCCAAAACTAAACCTAACCCTAACCTTAACCGCAACACTAAACCTAACCCTAACCCTAACCCTTACCCTAATCATAACCCTAACCCTAACGGTAACACTTACCCTTACCCTAACCCTAACCATAACCCTTACCCTAACCCTAACTCTAACCTAAACCTAACACTTACACTAACCCTAACCCTAACACTAACCCTAAACCTTACCCTAACCCTAAACCTAACCCCTAACCCTAACCCTAGTACTTACCCTAAGCATAACCCTAACCCTAATCCTTAACTTAACCTAACCCTAACCCTTATAATAACCCTAATCCTAACCCTAACACTTAACCTAACCCTAACACTAACTATAATCTGTAACCCTAACCCTTACCCTAACCCTAACCCTAACCCTAACCCTTACCCTAACCCTAACCTTAACCCCAACACTAAACCTAACCCTAACCCTAACACTTACACTTACCCTAACCCTAACCCTAACCCTTACCCTAACCCTAACATTAACCCCAACACTAAACGTAACCCTAAACCTAACACTTACCCTTACCCTAACCTTAACCCTAACCCTAACCCTAACCCTAACCGTAACCCTTAACCTTACCCTAACCCTAACCCTAAACCTAACCCTAACCCTTACCCTTAACCTAACCCTAAACCCAACCCTTACCCTAACCCTAACCCTAACCCTAACCTAAACCCTACGCTTACGCAAAACCCTAACCCTAACCTTAACCCTAACCCTAACTCTAACCCTAACCCTTACCCTTACCCTAACCCTAACCCTAACCCTATCCCTAACCCTATCCATAACCATATCCCTTACCCTTACCCTAACCATAACCCTAAACCTAACTCTAACCATAACCCTTATACCTAAACCTAACCCTAACCCTTACCCTTATCCTAACTCTAACTCTAACCCTAACCCTAACCCTTACCCTTCCCCTAACCCTAACCCTAACATTAAACCCAACCCTAAACCTAACCCTAACCCTAAGCCTAACCCTTACCCTAACCCTAAACCTAACCCTAACTTTAACACTTAACCTTACCCTAACCCTAACCCTAACACTAACACTTACCCTAACCCTAACCCTAACCCCTAACCCTAACCCTAGTACTTACCCTAAACATAACCCTAACCCTAACCCTTAACCTAACCTAACTCTAACCCTTATAATAACCCTAACCTTAACCCTAACACTTAACCTAACCCTAACACTAACTCTAACCTCTAACCCTAACCCTTACCCTAAACCTAACCCTAACCCTAACCCTTACCCTAACCCTAACTTTAACCCCAACACTAAACCTAACCCTAACCCTAACACTTACCCTTACCCTAACCCTAACCCTAACCCTTACCCTAACCATAACATTAACCCCAACACTAAACCTAACCCTAACCCTAACACTTACCCTTACCCTAACCCTAACCCTAACCCTAACCCTAAACCTAACCGTAACCCTAACCTAACCCTTACCCGAACCCTAACCCTAATCCTAACCCTAACACTTACCCTTCCCCTAACCCTAACCCTAACCCTAACCCTAACCCTAACCCTTACCTTACCCTAACCCTAACCCTAAACCTAACCCTAACCCTAAACCTTTCATTAACCCCATCCCTTACCCTTACCCTAAACCTAACCCTAAACCTAACTCTAACCATAACCATTATACCTAAAGCTAACCCTAAACCTAACCCTAACCTTAAACCTAACCCTTACCCTTACCCTAACCCTAACCCTAACCGTAACTCTATCCCTAACCCTAACACTTACCATAACCCTAACCTTAACTCCAACCCTAAAACTAACCCTAATCCTAACCCAAACTTTACCCTAATCCTAACCCTAACCCTAACACTAATACTTACCCTTACCCTAACTCAAACCCTTACCCTTACCCTAACCCTAAACCTAACCCTAAACCTACCCCTAACCTAACCCTTACCCTTACACTAACCCTAACCCTAACGATAACCCTTACCCTTACCTTAACCCTAAACCTAACCGTAACCCTAACCATAACCCTATCCCTTACCCTAACCCTAACCCTAACCCTAAACCTTACCCTAAACCTAAACCTTAACCTTACCCTAATCCTAACCCTAAACCTTACCCTAAACCTAACCCTAACCCTTGCCATAATGCTAACTCTAACCCTAGCCCTAACCCTAACCCTAACACATACCCTTTCCTAATCCTAACCTTAACGTCAACACCAAACCTAACCATAACCCTAACCCTAACCCTTACCTTTACCCTAACCCTAACCCTAAACCTAACCCTAACCCTAACCCTTACCCTAACACTAACCCTAATCCTAACCATAACCTTTACCCTTACCCTAACCCTAAACCTAACCCTAATCCTAACCTTAACCCTAACCCTTACACTTACCCTAACCCTAACCCTAACCTTTAACCCTAAACGTAACCCTAACACTAACCTAACCCTTACCCTTACCCTAACCCTAACCCTAAACCTAAACTTTACCCTAACCCTAAATCTAACCCTTACCCTTCCCCTAACCGCAACCCTAACGCTAACCCTAACCCTTACCCTAAACCTAACCATAACCCTTACCCTAACCCTATAACTAACCCTAACCCTTACACTAACCCTAACCCTAACACTATCCCAAACCCTTACCCTAACCCTAAACCTAACCCCTAACAATAACCCTTACCCTAACCCTAAGCCTAAACCTAACCCTTACCCTTTACTAACCCTAACATTAACTCTAACCCTAACCCTAACCCTAACGCTAACCCTTACCCTAACCCTAACCCTAACCCTTACACTTACCCTAACCCTACCCCTAACTCTAAACCTAACCCTTACCCTTACCCTAACCATAACCCGAAACCTAACCCTAACCCTAAACCTAACCTTTACCCTAACCCTAACCCTAACCCTTACCCTTTACTAACCCTAACATTAACTCTAACCCTAACCCTAACCCTAACCCTAATCCTAACCTTAACGCTAACCCTTACCCTTACCCTAACCCTAACCCCAACCCTAACCCTAACCCTAACCCTAACCTAAACCTTACCCTTACGCAAACCCTAACCCTAACCTTAAACCTAACCCTAACTCTAACCCTATCCCTTACCCTTACCCTAACCCTAACCCTAACCCTAACTCTAACCATAACCCTTATACCTAAACATAACCCTAACCCTTACCCTTACCCTAACCCTAACTCTAACCCTAACACTAACCCTTACCCTTCCCCTAACCCTAACCATAACCTTAAACCCAACCCTAAACCTAACCCTAACCCTAAGCCTAACCATTACCCTAACCCTAACCCTAACCCTAACCCTAACCCTAACACTTAACCTTACCCTAACCCTAAACCTAACACTAACACTTACCCTAACCCTAACCCCTAACCCTAACCCTAGTACTTACCCTAAGCATAACCCTAACCCTAATCCTTAACTTAACCTAACCCTAACCCTTATAATAACCCTAATCCTAACCCTAACACTTAACCTAACCCTAACACTAACTATAATCTGTAACCCTAACCCTTACCCTAACCCTAACCCTAACCCTAACCCTTACCCTAACCCTAACCTTAACCCCAACACTAAACCTAACCCTAACCCTAACACTTACACTTACCCTAACCCTAACCCTAACCCTTACCCTAACCCTAACCTTAACCCCAACTCTAAACCTAACCCTAACCCTAACACTTACCCTTACCCTAACCTTAACCCTAACCCTAAACCTAACCCTAACCCTAACCTAACCCTTACCCGAACCCTAACCCTAATCCTAACCCTAACACTTACCCTTCCCCTAACCCTAACCCTAACCCTAACCCTAACCCTTACCTTACCCTAACCCTAACCCTAAACCTAACCCTAACCCTAAACCTTTCATTAACCCCATCCCTTACCCTTACCCTAAACCTAACCCTAAACCTAACTCTAACCATAACCATTATACCTAAAGCTAACCCTAAACCTAACCCTAACCTTAAACCTAACCCTTACCCTTACCCTAACCCTAACCCTAACCGTAACTCTATCCCTAACACTAACACTTACCATAACCCTAACCTTAACTCCAACCCTAAAACTAACCCTAATCCTAACCCAAACTTTACCCTAATCCTAACCCTAACCCTAACACTAATACTTACCCTTACCCTAACTCAAACCCTTACCCTTACCCTAACCCTAAACCTAACCCTAAACCTACCCCTAACCTAACCCTTACCCTTACACTAACCCTAACCCTAACGATAACCCTTACCCTTACCTTAACCCTAAACCTAACCGTAACCCTAACCGTAACCCTATCCCTTACCCTAACCCTAACCCTAACCCTAAACCTTACCCTAAACCTAAACCTTAACCTTACCCTAATCCTAACCCTAAACCTTACCCTAAACCTAACCCTAACCCTTGCCATAATGCTAACTCTAACCCTAGCCCTAACCCTAACCCTAACACATACCCTTTCCTAATCCTAACCTTAACCTCAACACCAAACCTAACCATAACCCTAACCCTAACCCTTACCTTTACCCTAACCCTAACCCTAAACCTAACCCTAACCCTAACCCTTACCCTAACACTAACCCTAATCCTAACCATAACCTTTACCCTTACCCTAACCCTAAACCTAACCCTAATCCTAACCTTAACCCTAACCCTTACACTTACCCTAACCCTAACCCTAACCTTTAACCCTAAACGTAACCCTAACACTAACCTAACCCTTACCCTTACCCTAACCCTAACCCTAAACCTAAACTTTACCCTAACCCTAAATCTAACCCTTACCCTTCCCCTAACCGCAACCCTAACGCTAACCCTAACCCTTACCCTAAACCTAACCATAACCCTTACCCTAACCCTATACCTAACCCTAACCCTTACACTAACCCTAACCCTAACACTATCCCAAACCCTTACCCTAACCCTAAACCTAACCCCTAACAATAACCCTTACCCTAACCCTAAGCCTAAACCTAACCCTTACCCTTTACTAACCCTAACATTAACTCTAACCCTAACCCTAACCCTAACGCTAACCCTTACCCTAACCCTAACCCCAACCCTTACACTTACCCTAACCCTACCCCTAACTCTAAACCTAACCCTTACCCTTACCCTAACCATAACCCGAAACCTAACCCTAACCCTAAACCTAACCTTTACCCTAACCCTAACCCTAAACCTAAACTTTACCCTAAAACTAAATGTAACCCTTACCCTACCCCTAACCGCAACCCTAACGCTAACCCTAACCCTTACCCTAAACCTAACCATAACCCTTACCCTAACCCTAAACCTAACCCTAACCCTTACACTAACCCTAACCCTAACACTATCCCAAACCCTTACCCTAACCCTAAACCTAACCCCTAACAATAACCCTTACCCTAACCCTAAGCCTAACCCTAACCCTTACCCTTTACTAACCCTAACATTAACTCTAACCCTAACCCTAATCCTAACGCTAACCCTTACCCTAACCCTAACCCTAACCCTTACACTTACCCTAACCCTACCCCTAACTCTAAACCTAACCCTTACCCTTACCCTAACCATAACCCGAAACCTAACCCTAACCCTAAACCTAACCTTTACCCTAACCCTAACCCTAACCCTTACCCTTTACTAACCCTAACATTAACTCTAACCCTAACCCTAACCCTAACCCTAATCCTATCCTTAACGCTAACCCTTACCCTTACCCTAACCCTAACCCCAACCCTAACCGTAACCCTAACCCTAACCCTAACCCTAACCTAAACCTTACCCTTACGCAAACCCTAACCCTAACCTTAAACCTAACCCTAACTCTAACCCTATCCCTTACCCTTACCCTAACCCTAACCCTAACCCTAACTCTAACCATAACCCTTATACCTAAACATAACCCTAACCCTTACCCTTACCCTAACCCTAACTCTAACCCTAACACTAACCCTTACCCTTCCCCTAACCCTAACCATAACCTTAAACCCAACCCTAAACCTAACCCTAACCCTAAGCCTAACCCTAACCCTTAACCTAACCCTAACACTAACCCTAACGCTAACACTTATCCTAACCCTAACCCTAACACTAACCCTAACCCTTAACCTAACCCTAACATTAACTATAACCTCTAACCCTAACCCTTACCCTAAATCTAACCCTAAACCTAACCCTAACCCTATTCTCTAACCCTAACCCTTACCCGAACCCGTAACCCTAAACCTGACCCTAACCCGTAACTTTATCCTAACCATAACCCTAACCCTAACACTTACCCTTACCCTAACCCCTACCCTAACCCAAACCCTAACCCTAACCCTTACCCTAACCCTAACCCTAACCCTAACCCTAACCTAAACCTTACCCTTACGCAAACCCTAACCCTAACCTTAAACCTAACCCTAACTCTAAGCCTAACCATTACCCTAAAGCTAACCCTAACCCTAAAACTAACACTTACCTTACCCTAAAAATAACCCTAACCCTAACCCTAAGCATAACCCTTAACCTAACCCTAAACCCTACCCTAACCCTTACCCTAACCCTAACCCTAACACTATCCCTAAACCTTACCCTAACCCTAAACCTAAATCTAAACCTAACCGGAACCCTTCCTCTAATCCTAACCCGAATCCAAACTTAACCCTTACCCTTATCGTAACACGACACTAACACTAAAAAAAACCCTAACCCTAAAATTAACCCTAAATCTTACCCTTACTCTAACCCTAAACCTAACCCTAACAGTAACCCTAACCCTAACCCTTACCCTTACCCTAACCCTAACCCTAACCCTATACCTAACCCTAACCCTTAACTTTACACTAACCCTAACCCTAAGCTTAACCCTAACCCTATACCTAAACCTAACCTTAACCCTAACCCTTATCCTTTCCCTAAACCGTAACCCTAACCCTAACCCTAATCCTAACCCTAACCCTAAACCTAAACCCTACCCTTACCTTAACACTAACCCTAACCCTAACCCTAATCATAACCCTCACCTTAACCCTAAACCTTACACTTACCCTAACCCTAATCCTAATCCTAACCCTAAACCTAACCCTAACCCTAACCCTTACCCTAACCCTAACCCTAACCCTAACCTTAACACTAAACCTAACACTAACCCTAACCCTTACCCTTAGCCTAACCCTAACCCTAAACCTAAACCTAAGCCTAACCCTATCCCTAAACCTATACCTTACCCTTGCCGTAACCCTAACCTTTAACCTAACCCTAACTGAAACCCCAACCCCTACCCCTAACCCTAACCCTTACCCTAAACCTAAACCTAACACTAAACCTAACCCTAACCCTAACTCTTACCCTAAAACTATCCCTAACCCTTACCCTTACCCTAAATTTAAACCTAACCCTAAACCTAACCCTAAACCTTACCCTTACCCTAACCCTAACCCTAACCATAACCATAACCCTAAACCTTACCCTTACCCTTACCCTAAACCTAACCCTAACCCTTACCCTAAACCTAATCCTAACCCTAACCCTAACCCTTACCCTTACCTTAACCCTAACCCTAATCCTAAACCTTACCCTTACCCTAACGCTAACCCTAACCCTAACTCTAACCATAATGGATACCCTTATCCTAACCCTCACCCTAACCCTAACTGTAACCATAAACCTAAACTTAAACCTAACCCTAACCCTAACCCTAACCCTTACCCTTACCCTTACCCTAACCCTAACCCTAAACCTAACCCTAAACCTAACCCTAACCCTTACCCTAACCCTAACCCTAACCCTAACCCTTACCCTTACCTTAACCCTAACCCTAACCCTAACACTAAAACTAACCCTAACCCTAACCTTAACCATAAATCTTACCCTTACCCTAACCCTAACCCTAACCCTAAACCCAGTCCTAACCCTAACCCTAACCCTAACCCTTACCCTTACCCTAACCCTAACCCTAAACTAACCCTAATGCTTACCCTTACCCTAACCCTAACCCTAACCTTAACCCTAACCCTAAACTTAACCTTAGCCCTAACCCTTTCCTTTTCCTAACCCTAACCCTAACCAGAACCCTAAACCTAACCCTAACCCTGAAATTAACTCTAACCCTTACCCTAACCTTAACCCTAACCCTATCCCTAACCCTATCACTTACCCTTACCCTAACCATAACCCTAAAACTAACCCTAACCGTAACCCCTAACCCTAACTCTAACCCTAGCCCTTACCCTAACCTTAACCCTAACCCTAACCACTAACCCTAACCTAACCCTAACCCCTAAACCTAACCCTAACCCTAACCCTTCCCTTACCCTAACCCTAAACATAACCCTAACACTTACCCTTACCCTAACCCCACCCTAACCCTTACCCTAACCCTAACCCTTACCCTAAACCTAACTCTATTCCTAACCCTAACCCTTACCCTTACACTAACCCTAAACCTAACCCTAACCCTAACCCTTACCCTTACCCTAACCCTAACCCTAACCATAACCCTAAACCTTACCCTTACCCTAAACCTAACCCTAACCTTACCCTAAAGCTTAGCCTTATCCTAACCCTAACCCTAACCCTAACCCTAACCCTAACCCTAATCTTAACCCAACTCTAAACCTAACCCCAACCCTAACCCTAACCCTAACACTTACCCTTACCCTAAACGTAACCCTAACCCTAACCCTTATCCTAACCCTAACCCTAACCCTAACCCTAAACCTAAACCTAACTCTAACCCTTACACTTACCCTAACCCTAACCCTAACCCTGACACTTACCCTAACCCTAAATCTAACCCTAACCCTAAACCTTACCCTAACCCTAACCCGAACCCTAATCCTAACCCTAACACTTACCCTAAACCTAACCCTAACCCTAACCCGAACCCTTAACCTAACCCTAACACTAACCCTAACGCTAACACTTATCCTAACCCTAACCCTAACACTAACCCTAACCCTTAACCTAACCCTAACATTAACTATAACCTCTAACCCTAACCCTTACCCTAAATCTAACCCTAAACCTAACCCTAACCCTATTCTCTAACCCTAACCCTTACCCGAACCCGTAACCCTAAACCTGACCCTAACCCGTAACTTTATCCTAACCCTAACCCTAACCCTAACACTTACCCTTACCCTAACCCCTACCCTAACCCAAACCCTAACCCTAACCCTTACCCTAACCCTAACCCTAACCCTAACCTAAACCTTACCCTTACGCAAACCCTAACCCTAACCTTAAACCTAACCCTAACTCTAACCCTATCCCTTACCCTTACCCTAACCCTAACCCTAACCCTAACTCTAACCATAACCCTTATACCTAAACATAACCCTAACCCTTACCCTTACCCTAACCCTAACTCTAACCCTAACACTAACCCTTACCCTTCCCCTAACCCTAACCATAACCTTAAACCCAACCCTAAACCTAACCCTAACCCTAAGCCTAACCATTACCCTAACCCTAACCCTAACCCTAACCCTAACACTTAACCTTACCCTAACCCTAACCCTAACACTAACACTTACCCTAACCCTAACCCCTAACCCTAACCCTAGTACTTACCCTAAGCATAACCCTAACCCTAATCCTTAACTTAACCTAACCCTAACCCTTATAATAACCCTAATCCTAACCCTAACACTTAACCTAACCCTAACACTAACTATAATCTGTAACCCTAACCCTTACCCTAACCCTAACCCTAACCCTTACCCTAACCCTAACCTTAACCTCAACACTAAACCTAACCCTAACCCTAACACTTACACTTACCCTAAACCTAACCCTAACCCTTACCCTAACCCAAACATTAACCCCAACACTAAACCTAACCCTAACCCTAACACTTACCCTTACCCTAACCCTAACCCTAACCCTAAACCTAACCCTAATCCTAACCCTTACCCGAACCCTAACCCTAATCCTAACCCTTACCCTTACCCTAAGCCTAACCCTAACCTTAACCCTAATCCTAACCCTAACCCGAACCCCTGCCCTTCCCCTAACCCTAACCCTAAACCTAACCCTAACCCTATCCCTAAACATATCCCTTACCCTTACCCTAACCCTAAATCTAACCGTTACCCTAACCCTAACCCTAACCCTAACCTAAACCTTATCCTAACCCTATCCCTAACACTAATCCTAACCCTTACCCTTACCCTAACGCTAACCCTAACCTTAATCCAACCCTACACTTAACCCTAACACTAAACATAACCCTTAACCTAACCCTAACCCTAACCCTTACACTAACACTTACCCTTACACTAACCGTAACCCTAAACCTAACCCTAACCCTAATCCTAACCCTAACCCTTACCTTACCCTAACCCTAACCCCAACATTAAACCTTACCCTAACCCTAACCCTAACCCTTACCCTAGCCCTAAACCTAACCCTAACCCTTACCCTGACCCTAACCCTAACCCTAACCCTAAACTTTACCCTAACCCTTACCCTTACTCTAACCCTAACCCTAATCCTTACCCTAACCCTAACCCTAACCCTTATCCTAACCCTAAACTTAACCCCAACACTAACCCTAACCCTAACACTAACACTTAACCTTACCCTAACCCTAACCCTAAACCTAACCCTAACTCTAACCCTAACCCTTATGCTAAACCTAACCCTAATCCTAACCCTAACCCTTACCCTTACCCTAACCCTAACCCTAACCCGAACCCTAACCCTTAACCTAATCCTAACCCTAAACCTAACCCAAACCCTTTCCCTTACCCTAACCCTAACCCTAACCTTAACCCTAACCCTACCCCTAAACCTAACCTTAACACTAACCCTTATCCTTTCCCTAACCCTAACCTGAACCCTAACTCTAAAGCTAACCCTAACCCTAGACCTAATCCTTACCCTTACCATAACCCTAACCCTAAACCTAACCATAAACATTACCCTTACCCTAAACCTAACAATAACCCTAACACTATCCTTAACCCTAACCCTTACCCTTACCCTAACCCTAACCCTAACCCTCAACCTAACCCTAATCCTAACCCTAACCCTTACCCTAACCCTAACCCTAAACCTAACCTAACCCTTAACCTTACCCTAACCCTAACCCTAACCTTAACCCTAATCCTAAACCTAACCCTAACCCTTACCCTTACCCTAACCCTAACCCTAAACTTAACCCTCACCCTAACCCTATTCCTAAGCCTATCCCTTTCCCTTACCCTAATCCTAAACATAACCCTAACTGTAACCCCATCCCTAACCCTAAGCCTTACCCTTATCCTAACCCTAACCCTAACAATAATCCTAACCCTAACCCTTACCCTAACGCTAACCCTAACTTTATTCCAACCCTAAACTTAAACCTAACCCTAACCCTAACCCTTACCCTAACCCTAAAACTAACCCTAACACTAACACTTACCCTTACACTAACCGTAACCCTAACCCTAACCCTAACCCTTATCCTAACCCTAACTCTTACCTTACCCTTTCCTTAACCCCAACACTAAACCTTAACCTAACCCTAACCCTATCCCTAACCCTAACACTTACCCTAAACATACACCTAACCCTAACCCTAACCCTAACCCTAAACCTAACCCTAACGCTAACCCTTATCCTAACCCTAACCCTAACCCTAACCCTTAACCTAACCCTAACAATAACTCTAACCCCTAACCCTAACCCTTTCCCTAAAACTAACCCTAACCCTAACCATAATCGCTAACCGTAACCCTAACACTAGCCCTAACGCTAACACTTACACTTATCCTAACCCTAACCCTAACCCTAACACTTAAACTTACCCTAACCCCTAGTCTAACCCTAACCCTAAACCTAACCCTTACCCTAAACCTAACCCAAACCCTAAAACTAACCCTTAACCTTACCCTAACCGTAAACCTAAACCTAACCCTAACCCTAACCCTAACCCTTACCCTTACCCTAACCTTAACCCTAACCCTAAACCTTACCCTTACTCTAAACCTAACCCTAACCCTTACCCTAAATCTAACCCTAACTCTAACTCTTACCCTTACCCTAACCATAACATTACCTGAACCCCAACCCGAAACCTAACCCTAACCTTAACCCTTACCCTAACACTTACCCTAACCGTAACCCTAACCCTAACCCTAAACTTACCCTTACCCTAACCCTAAACCTATCACTAATCCTAACGCTAACCCAAACCTTAACACTTACCGTTACCCTAACCCTAACCCTATCCCTAACCCTTACCCTTACCCTAACCCTAACCCTTATCCTAACCCTATCAATAACCCTAAACCTAACCCTTACCCTTACCCTAACCCTAATCTAAACCTTAACCTCAACCCTAAACCTAACCCCAACCCTAACCCTTACCCTAACACTTACCCAAACCCTAATCCTAACCCTAACCCTAACACTAACCCTTACCCTAACCCTAACCCTAACTCTAACACTTACCCTAACCCTAACACTAACCTTAACCCTAACCCTAACTCTTATCCTTACCCTAACCCTAACCCTAAAGCTAACACTAACCCTAACCCCTAACTCTAACCGTAACCCTAATCCTAAACCTAAGCCTTAACCTTACCCTTACCCTAACACTAACCCTAAACTTAATGCTAACCATAACCCTAAACCTAACCCTTACCCTAACCCTAAACCTAACCGTGAACCTTACCCTAACCCTAACCCTAACCCTAACCCTTATCTTAACCCTAACCCTAACCCTTACCCTAACCCTAACGCTTACCCTAACCCTAACCCTTACCCTTACCCTAACCCTAACCTTAATCTTAACCTCAACCCTAAACCTAACCCTAACCCTCACTCTTACCCTAACACTTACCCTAACCCTAACCCTAACCCTTCCCCTAACCCTAACAATAACCCTAACCCTAACCCTAACACTTACCCTAACTCTAACCCTAACCCTAACCCTAAGCCTTACCCTTATCCTAACCCTAACCCTAACACTATTCCTAACCCTTACCCTTACCCTAACGCTAACCCTAACCTTAATCCAACCCTAAACTTAACCCTAACCCTAACCCTAACCCTTACCCTTACCCTTACCCTAACCCTAACCCTAAACCTAACCCTAAACCTAACCCTAACCCTTACCCTAACCCTAACCCTAACCCTAACCCTTACCCTTACCTTAACCCTAACCCTAACCCTAACACTAAAACTAACCCTAACCCTAACCTTAACCATAAATCTTACCCTTACCCTAACCCTAACCCTAACCCTAAACCCAGTCCTAACCCTAACCCTAACCCTAACCCTTACCCTTACCCTAACCCTAACCCTAAACTAACCCTAATGCTTACCCTTACCCTAACCCTAACCCTAACCTTAACCCTAACCCTAAACTTAACCTTAGCCCTAACCCTTTCCTTTTCCTAACCCTAACCCTAACCAGAACCCTAAACCTAACCCTAACCCTGAAATTAACTCTAACCCTTACCCTAACCTTAACCCTAACCCTATCCCTAACCCTATCACTTACCCTTACCCTAACCATAACCCTAAAACTAACCCTAACCGTAACCCCTAACCCTAACTCTAACCCTAACCCTTACCCTAACCTTAACCCTAACCCTAACCACTAACCCTAACCTAACCCTAACCCCTAAACCTAACCCTAACCCTAACCCTTCCCTTATCCTAACCCTAAACATAACCCTAACACTTACCCTTACCCTAACCCCACCCTAACCCTTACCCTAACCCTAACCCTTACCCTAAACCTAACTCTATTCCTAACCCTAACCCTTACCCTTACACTAACCCTAAACCTAACCCTAACCCCAACCCTCACCCTTACCCTAACCCTAACCCTAACCATAACCCTAAACCTTACCCTTACCTTAAACCTAACCCTAACCTTACCCTAAAGCTTAGCCTTATCCTAACCCTAACCCTAACCCTAACCCTAACCCTAACCCTAATCTTAACCCAACTCTAAACCTAACCCCAACCCTAACCCTAACCCTAACACTTACCCTTACCCTAAACGTAACCCTAACCCTAACCCTTATCCTAACCCTAACCCTAACCCTAACCCTAAACCTAAACCTAACTCTAACCCTTACACTTACCCTAACCCTAACCCTAACCCTGACACTTACCCTAACCCTAAATCTAAGCCTAACCCTAAACCTTACCCTAACCCTAACCCGAACCCTAATCCTAACCCTAACACTTACCCTAAACCTAACCCTAACCCTAACCCTAACCCTTAACCTAACCCTAACACTAACCCTAACGCTAACACTTATCCTAACCCTAACCCTAACACTAACCCTAACCCTTAACCTAACCCTAACATTAACTATAACCTCTAACCCTAACCCTTACCCTAAATCTAACCCTAAACCTAACCCTAACCCTATTCTCTAACCCTAACCCTTACCCGAACCCGTAACCCTAAACCTGACCCTAACCCGTAACTTTATCCTAACCCTAACCCTAACCCTAACACTTACCCTTACCCTAACCCCTACCCTAACCCAAACCCTAACCCTAACCCTTACCCTAACCCTAACCCTAACCCTAACCTAAACCTTACCCTTACGCAAACCCTAACCCTAACCTTAAACCTAACCCTAACTCTAACCCTATCCCTTACCCTTACCCTAACCCTAACCCTAACCCTAACTCTAACCATAACCCTTATACCTAAACATAACCCTAACCCTTACCCTAACCCTAACTCTAACCCTAACACTAACCCTTACCCTTCCCCTAACCCTAACCATAACCTTAAACCCAACCCTAAACCTAACCCTAACCCTAAGCCTAACCATTACCCTAACCCTAACCCTAACCCTAACCCTAACACTTAACCTTACCCTAACCCTAACCCTAACACTAACACTTACCCTAACCCTAACCCCTAACCCTAACCCTAGTACTTACCCTAAGCATAACCCTAACCCTAATCCTTAACTTAACCTAACCCTAACCCTTATAATAACCCTAATCCTAACCCTAACACTTAACCTAACCCTAACACTAACTATAATCTGTAACCCTAACCCTTACCCTAACCCTAACCCTAACCCTTACCCTAACCCTAACCTTAACCTCAACACTAAACCTAACCCTAACCCTAACACTTACTCTTACCCTAAACCTAACCCTAACCCTTACCCTAACCCAAACATTAACCCCAACACTAAACCTAACCCTAACCCTAACACTTACCCTTACCCTAACCCTAACCCTAACCCTAAACCTAACCCTAATCCTAACCCTTACCCGAACCCTAACCCTAATCCTAACCCTTACCCTTACCCTAAGCCTAACCCTAACCTTAACCCTAATCCTAACCCTAACCCGAACCCCTGCCCTTCCCCTAACCCTAACCCTAAACCTAACCCTAACCCTATCCCTAAACATATCCCTTACCCTTACCCTAACCCTAAATCTAACCGTTACCCTAACCCTAACCCTAACCCTAACCTAAACCTTATCCTAACCCTATCCCTAACACTAATCCTAACCCTTACCCTTACCCTAACGCTAACCCTAACCTTAATCCAACCCTACACTTAACCCTAACACTAAACATAACCCTTAACCTAACCCTAACCCTAACCCTTACACTAACACTTACCCTTACACTAACCGTAACCCTAAACCTAACCCTAACCCTAATCCTAACCCTAACCCTTACCTTACCCTAACCCTAACCCCAACATTAAACCTTACCCTAACCCTAACCCTAACCCTTACCCTAGCCCTAAACCTAACCCTAACCCTTACCCTGACCCTAACCCTAACCCTAACCCTAAACTTTACCCTAACCCTTACCCTTACTCTAACCCTAACCCTAATCCTTACCCTAACCCTAACCCTAACCCTTATCCTAACCCTAAACTTAACCCCAACACTAACCCTAACCCTAACACTAACACTTAACCTTACCCTAACCCTAACCCTAAACCTAACCCTAACTCTAACCCTAACCCTTATGCTAAACCTAACCCTAATCCTAACCCTAACCCTTACCCTTACCCTAACCCTAACCCTAACCCGAACCCTAACCCTTAACCTAATCCTAACCCTAAACCTAACCCAAACCCTTTCCCTTACCCTAACCCTAACCCTAACCTTAACCCTAACCCTACCCCTAAACCTAACCTTAACACTAACCCTTATCCTTTCCCTAACCCTAACCTGAACCCTAACTCTAAAGCTAACCCTAACCCTAGACCTAATCCTTACCCTTACCATAACCCTAACCCTAAACCTAACCATAAACATTACCCTTACCCTAAACCTAACAATAACCCTAACACTATCCTTAACCCTAACCCTTACCCTTACCCTAACCCTAACCCTAACCCTCAACCTAACCCTAATCCTAACCCTAACCCTTACCCTAACCCTAACCCTAAACCTAACCTAACCCTTAACCTTACCCTAACCCTAACCCTAACCTTAACCCTAATCCTAAACCTAACCCTAACCCTTACCCTTACCCTAACCCTAACCCTAAACTTAACCCTCACCCTAACCCTATTCCTAAGCCTATCCCTTTCCCTTACCCTAATCCTAAACATAACCCTAACTGTAACCCCATCCCTAACCCTAAGCCTTACCCTTATCCTAACCCTAACCCTAACAATAATCCTAACCCTAACCCTTACCCTAACGCTAACCCTAACTTTATTCCAACCCTAAACTTAAACCTAACCCTAACCCTAACCCTTACCCTAACCCTAAAACTAACCCTAACACTAACACTTACCCTTACACTAACCGTAACCCTAACCCTAACCCTAACCCTTATCCTAACCCTAACTCTTACCTTACCCTTTCCTTAACCCCAACACTAAACCTTAACCTAACCCTAACCCTATCCCTAACCCTAACACTTACCCTAAACATACACCTAACCCTAACCCTAACCCTAACCCTAAACCTAACCCTAACGCTAACCCTTATCCTAACCCTAACCCTAACCCTAACCCTTAACCTAACCCTAACAATAACTCTAACCCCTAACCCTAACCCTTTCCCTAAAACTAACCCTAACCCTAACCATAATCGCTAACCGTAACCCTAACACTAGCCCTAACGCTAACACTTACACTTATCCTAACCCTAACCCTAACCCTAACACTTAAACTTACCCTAACCCCTAGTCTAACCCTAACCCTAAACCTAACCCTTACCCTAAACCTAACCCAAACCCTAAAACTAACCCTTAACCTTACCCTAACCGTAAACCTAAACCTAACCCTAACCCTAACCCTAACCCTTACCCTTACCCTAACCTTAACCCTAACCCTAAACCTTACCCTTACTCTAAACCTAACCCTAACCCTTACCCTAAATCTAACCCTAACTCTAACTCTTACCCTTACCCTAACCATAACATTACCTGAACCCCAACCCGAAACCTAACCCTAACCTTAACCCTTACCCTAACACTTACCCTAACCGTAACCCTAACCCTAACCCTAAACTTACCCTTACCCTAACCCTAAACCTATCACTAATCCTAACGCTAACCCAAACCTTAACACTTACCGTTACCCTAACCCTAACCCTATCCCTAACCCTTACCCTTACCCTAACCCTAACCCTTATCCTAACCCTATCAATAACCCTAAACCTAACCCTTACCCTTACCCTAACCCTAATCTAAACCTTAACCTCAACCCTAAACCTAACCCCAACCCTAACCCTTACCCTAACACTTACCCAAACCCTAATCCTAACCCTAACCCTAACACTAACCCTTACCCTAACCCTAACCCTAACTCTAACACTTACCCTAACCCTAACACTAACCTTAACCCTAACCCTAACTCTTATCCTTACCCTAACCCTAACCCTAAAGCTAACACTAACCCTAACCCCTAACTCTAACCGTAACCCTAATCCTAAACCTAAGCCTTAACCTTACCCTTACCCTAACACTAACCCTAAACTTAATGCTAACCATAACCCTAAACCTAACCCTTACCCTAACCCTAAACCTAACCGTGAACCTTACCCTAACCCTAACCCTAACCCTAACCCTTATCTTAACCCTAACCCTAACCCTTACCCTAACCCTAACGCTTACCCTAACCCTAACCCTTACCCTTACCCTAACCCTAACCTTAATCTTAACCTCAACCCTAAACCTAACCCTAACCCTCACTCTTACCCTAACACTTACCCTAACCCTAACCCTAACCCTTCCCCTAACCCTAACAATAACCCTAACCCTAACCCTAACACTTACCCTAACTCTAACCCTAACCCTAACCCTAAGCCTTACCCTTATCCTAACCCTAACCCTAACACTATTCCTAACCCTTACCCTTACCCTAACGCTAACCCTAACCTTAATCCAACCCTAAACTTAACCCTAACCCTAACCCTAACCCTTACCCTAACCCTAACATTAACCCCAACACTAAACCTCACCCTAACCCTAACCCTAATCCTTACCCTTACCGTAGCCCTAACCCTAAAACTAACCCTAAACTTAACCTTAACCCTAACCCTTACTTTCCCTAACCCTAAACCTAACCCTGAACCTAAACCTAACCCTAAACCTAACCCTAACCCTTACCATTACCCTAACCCTAACCCTAAACCTAACCCTAACCTGAACCCTAACCCTTACCCTAACACTTACCCTAACCCTAACCCTAACATTAACACT
>JANJXV010000686.1:247745-250245 GCA_024803745.1 Megascapheus bottae | reverse complement strand
AACCCTAACCCTAAACCTTACCCTTACCCTAACGCTAACCCTAACCCTAACCCTAACCATAACGCATACCCTTATCCTACCCCTCACCCTATCCCTAACTGTAACCATAAACCTAACCTTAAACCTAACCCTAAACCTAACCCTAACCCTAACCCTTACCCTTACCCTAACCCTAACCCTAAACCTAACCCTAAACCTAACCCTAACCCTTACCCTAAACCTAACCCTAAACCTAACCCTTACCCTTACCCTAACCCTAAATCTAACCCTAACACTAAACCTAACCCTAACCCTAACCTTAACCATAAACCTTACCCTTACCCTAACCCTAACCCAACCCTAACCCTAAACCTAATCCTAACCCTAACCCTAACCCTAACCCTTACCCTTACCCTAACCCTAACCCTAAACTAACCCTAATCCTTACCCTTACCCTAACCCTAACCATAACCTTAACCCTAACCCTAAACTTACCCTTAGCCCTAACCCTTTCCTTTCCCTAACCCTAACCCTAAACAGAACCCTAAACCTAACCCTAACCCTGAATTTAACCCTAACCCTAACTCTAACCCTAAACTTAACCCTAACCCTAACCCTAACCTTTACCCTTACCTTAACCGTAATCCTAA
The DNA here is from genome assembly GCA_024803745.1 of Megascapheus bottae. NCBI lineage: Eukaryota > Metazoa > Chordata > Mammalia > Rodentia > Geomyidae > Megascapheus > Megascapheus bottae. The sequence continues at coordinate 249,616 of JANJXV010000686.1, read as the reverse complement.
CCCTAACCCTAACATTAACCCTAACCCTAACCCTGCCCTTACCCTTATCCAAAACCTAACCCTAACCCTAACCCTAACCCTAACCCTATCCCTAACCCTATCACTTACCCTTACCCTAACCATAACCCTAAAACTAACCCTAACAGTAACCCCTAACCCTAACTCTAACCCAAACACTTACCCTAACCCTAACTCTCACCCTAACCACTAACCCTAACCTAACCCTAACCCCTAAACCTAACCCTAACCCTTCCCTTATTCTAACCCTAAACATAACCCTAACACTTACCCTTACCATAACCCCACCCTAACCCTTACCCTAACCCTAACCCTTACCCTAAACCTAACTCTATTCCTAACCCTAACCCTTACCCTTACACTAACCCTAAACCTAACCCTAAACCTAACCCTAACCCTAACCCTTACCCTAACCCTAACCCTAACCATAACCCTAAACCTTACCCTTACCCTAAACCTAACCCTAACCTTACCCTAAAGCTTAGCCTTATCCTAACCCTAACCCTAACCCTAACCCCAACTCTAAACCTAACCCCAACCCTAACCCTAACACTAACCCTTACCCTTACCCTAAATGTAACCCTAACCCTAACCCTTATCCTAACCCTAACCCTAACTCTAACCCTAAACCTAAACCTAACTGTAACCCTTACACTTACCCTAACCCTAACCCTAACCCTAACCCTGACACTTACCCTAACCATAATCCTAACCCTAACCCTAAACTTTACCATAACCCTAACCCGAACCCTAACCCTAACCCTAACACTTACCCTAACCCTAACCCTAACCCTAACCCTAACCCTTACTCTAACCCTAACACTAACCCTAACGCTAACCCTTATCCTAACCCTAACCCTAACATTAACCCTAACCCTTAACCTAACCCTAACACTAACTATAACCTCTAACCCTAACCCTTACCCTAAACCTAACCCTAAACCTAACCCTAACCATATTCTCTAACCCTAACCCTTACCCGAACCCCTAACCCTAAACCTAACCCTAACCCGTACCTTTATCCTAACCCTAACCCTAACCCTAACACTTACCCTTACCCTAACCCCTAACCTAACCCAAACCCTAACCCTAACCCTTACCCTAACCCTAACCCTAATCCTAACCCTAACCTTTACCCTTACCCTAACCCTAAACCTAACCCTAACCCTTACCCTAACCCTTACCCTTACCCTAACCCTAAAACTAACCCTAACGCTAACCCTTATCCTAACCCTAACACTAACCCTAACCCTAACCCTTAACCTAACCCTAACACTAACTCTAACCTCTAACCCTAACACTTACCCTAAACCTAACCCTAACCCCAACCCTAATCTTAACCCCAACTCTAAACCTAACCCCAACCCTAAACCTAACACTAACACTTACCCTTACCCTAAATGTAACCCTAACCCTAACCCTAACCCTTATCCTAACCCTAACCCTAACTCGAAACCTAAACCTAAACCTAACTCTAACCCTTACCCTTACCCTAACCCTAACCCTAACCCTAACCCTGACACTTACCCTAACCCTAATCCGAACCCTAACCCTAAACCTTACCCTAACCCTAACCCGAACCCTAACCCTAACCCCAAACCTTACCCTTATCCTAACCCTAACCCTAAACCTAACCCTAATCCTAACCCTAACACTAACACTTATCCTTACCCTAACCGTAACCCTAACACTAACCCTAACCCTAACCCTAACCCTATCCCTAAACCTATCCCTTACCCTTACCCTTACCCTAACACTAACCCTAAACCTAACTCTAACGGTAACCCCTATCCCTAAACCTAACACTAACCCTTACCCTTACCTAACCCTAACCGTAACTCTAACACTAACCC
>JANJXV010000686.1:227500-247645 GCA_024803745.1 Megascapheus bottae | reverse complement strand
AGTGTTAGGGTTAGGTTTAAGGTTAGGGTTAGGGTTAGGTTTAGGGTTAAGGTTGAGGTTAGGGTTAGGGTTAGAGTAAGGTTTAGGGTTAGGGTCAGGGTAAGGGTTAGGGTTAGGGTTAGGGTTTGGGTTAGAGTTACGGTTAGGGTTAGGGTAAGGGTAAAGTTTAGGTTTAGGGTTATGGTTAGGGTTAGGGTAAGGGTTAGGGTTAGGGTTTAGGGTTAGTGTTAGGTTTAGGTTAAGGGTTAGGGTTAGGGTTAGTGTTAGGATAAAGGTTAGGGTTAGGGTTAGGGTAAGGGAAAGTGTTAGTGTTATGGATAGGTTTAGCGTTAGGTTAACCGTAAGGGTTAGTGTTAGTGTTAGGGTTAGGTTTAGGGTTGGGGTTAAGGTTAGGGTTAGGGTTATGGTAAGGATAAGGTTGAGGGTTAGGGTTAGGGTTAGGGTAAGAGTTAGGGTTAGGTTTAGGGTTAGGGTTAGGGTTAGGGTAAGAGTAAGGGTTAGGACTAGGGTAAGCGTTAGGGTTAGGGTAAGGGTTAGGGTAAGGGTTAAGGTTGATGTTAGGGTTAGGGTTAGGGTAAGGGTTAGGGTTAGGGTAAGGTTGAGGTTAGGGTTAAGGTTAGGGTTAGGGTACAGGTTAGGGTTAGGTTTAGAGTTAGGGTAAGGGTAAGGTTAAGGGGTAGGGTTAGGTTTAGGGTTAAGGTTGAGGTTAGGGTTAGGGTTAGAGTAAGGTTTAGGGTTAGGATAAGGGTTAGGGTTAGGGGTATGGTTAGGGATAGAGTTAGGGCTAGGGTTAGGGTTAGAGTAAGGGTAAGGGTTATGGTTATAGTTAGGGTTAGGGTCAGTGTAAGGTTATTGTTAGGGGTTAGTGTTAGTGTTAGGGTTAGGTTAAGGATTAGGGTTAGGGTTAGGGTTTATTTTAGGGTAAGGGAAAGGGTAAGGGTTAGGTTTAGTGTTAGGGTTAAGTGTTAGGATTAGGGTTAGTGTTAGGGTTAGGTTACAGTTAGGGTGAGGGTAAGGGTAAGGTTTAGAGTTAGGGTTAGGTTTAGTGTAAGGGTAAGGGTTAGGGTTAGGGTAAGCGTTAGGGTTAGAGTAAGGGTTAGGGTAAGGGTTAGGGTTAGGGTTAGTGTTAGGCTTAAGATTGAGGTTAGTCTTAGATTTAGGGTAAGGGGTTAGGGTTAGGGTTAAGGTTGAGCTTAGGGTTAGGGTACAGGTTAGGGTTAGGTTTAGGGTTAGGGTAAGGCTAAGGGGTAGGGTTAGGGTTAGGGTTAAGGTTGAGGTTAGGGTTAGGGTTAGAGTAAGGTTTAGGGTTAGGGTAAGGGTTAGGGTTAGGGTTAGAGTTAGGGTTAGGGTTAGGGGAAGGGTAGGGGTTAGGGTTATAGTTAGGGTTAGGGTTAGGGTAATGGTTAGGGTTAGGGGTTAGTGTTAGTGTTAGGGTTAGGTTAAGGGTTAGGGTTAGGGTTAGGGTTAGGGATAGGAGAAGGGTTAGGGTTATAGTTAGGGTTAGGGTTAGGGTTAGGGTAAGGGTTAGGGTTAGGGTTAGGGTTAGGTTTAGTGCTGGGCTTAAGTTTAGGGTCAGTGTAAGGGTTAGGGTGAGGGTTAGGGTTAGGGTTAGGTTTAGGGTTAAGGTTAGGGTTAGGGTTAGGTTTAGGGTTAGGGTTAGGGTTAGGTTTAGTGCTGGGCTTAAGTTTAGGGTTAGTGTAAGTGTTAGTGTAAGGGTTAGGGTTAGGGTTTAGGGTTAGGTTTATGGTTAACGTTAGGGTTAGGGTTAGGATTATGGTAAGGATATGTGTTAGGGTTAGTGTTAGGGTTAAGGTTAGCATAAGGGTAAGGGTAAGGGTAAGGGTTATGTTTAAGGCTAGGTTTAGGTTAAGGGTAAGGATTAGGGTTAGGGTTAGGGTTAGGGTTAGTGTTAGGGATAGGTTTAGGGTTAGGGTAAGGGTAAGGGTTAGGGTTAGGGTTAAGGTTAGGGTTAGGGTTAGGTTTAGGGTTAGGGGTTACATTTAGGGATAGGGGTGAGGGTTAGGGTTAGGGTTAGAGTAAGGGAAAGTGTTAGGGTTAGGGTTAGGTTTAGCGTTAAGGTAAGGGTAAGGGTTAGGGATAGGGTTAGGGGTAGGTTTAGGATTTGGGTTAAGTTTAGGGTTAGGGTTAGTGTAACGGTAAAGGTTAGGGTTAGGGTTAGGTTTAGGGTAAGAGTTAGGGTTAGGGTTAGGGTTAGGGTAAGGGTAAGGGTTAGGGTTATACTTAGGGTTAGGGTTAGGGTAACGGTAAGGGTTAGGGTTAGGGTTAGGGTTAGGGTAAGAGTTACGGTTAGGGTTAGCATTAGGGTTACGGTTAGGGTAAGGGTAAGGGTTAGGATTAGGGTTAGGATTAGGGTTAGGGTTAGGGTAAGGGTAAGGGTTAGAGTTATAGTTAGGGTTAGGGTTAGGGTAAGGGTTAGGGTTAGGGGTTGGTGTTAGGTTTAGGGTTAGGTTAAGGGTTAGGGTTAGGGTCAGGTTTAGGGTTAGGGTTATGGGTTAGGTTCATGGTTAGGGTTAGGTTTAGGGTTAGGGTAAGGCTAAGGCTTAGGGTTAGGGTTAGGGTTAGGATAAGTGTTAGGGTTAGGGTTAGGGTAAGGGAAAGTGTTAGGGTTAGGGTTATGTTTAGCGTTAGGGTAAGGCTAAGGGTTAGGGTTAGGGTTAGGGTTAGGTTTAGGATTTGGGTTAAGGTTAGGGTTAGGTTTAGGTTAACGTTAAGCGTTAGGGTTAGGGTTAGGTTTATGTTAAGATTTGGGGTTAGGGTTAGGGTTAGGGTTAGGGTAAGGGTAAGGGTTAGGTTTAGGGTTAGGGTTAGGGTTAGGGTTAAGGGTAAGGTTGACGTTAGGATTAGGGTTAGGGTAAGGGTTAGGGTTAGGGTTAAGTTTGAGGTTAGGTTTAGGGTACAGTTTAGGGTTAGGGTTAGGTTTAGGGTAAGGCTAAGGGGTAGGGTTAGGGTTAGGGTTAAGGTTGAGGTTATTGTTAGGGTTAGAGTAAGGTTTAGGGTGAGGGTAAGGGTTAGGGTTAGGGTAAGTGTAAGGATTACTGTTAAGGTTAGGTTAAGGTTTAGGATTTGGGTTAAGGTTAGGGTTAGGGTTTGGGTAACGGTAAGGGTTAGGGTTACGGTTAGGGTTAGGGTAAGAGTTAGGGTTAGGGTTAGCATTAGGGTTAGGGTTAGGGTAAGGGTAAGGGTTAGGTTTAGGGTTAGGCTTAAGTGTTAGGTTTAGGGTTAGTGTTAGGGTTAGGTTAGAATTAGGGTGAGGGTAAAGGTACGGTTTAGGGTTAGGGTTAGGGTTAGGTTTAGGGTTAGGGTTAGAGAAAGGGTAAGGGTTAGGGCTTGGGTTAGGGTTGGGGTTAGGGTTTGGGTTAGGGTTAGGGTTAGGTTTAGGGTTAGGTTTGGGTAAGGGTAAGAGTTAGGGTTAGGGTAAGGGTAGGTTTAGGGAAAGGCTATGGGTTAGGGTTAGAGTTAGGGTTAGGGTAAGGATTAGGTTTAGGGTTCGGGTTATGGTAAGGGTTAGGTTTAGGGTTATGGATAGCATTAAGTTTAGGGTTAGGTTTAGGGTAAGGGTAAGGTTAAGTGTTAGGGTTAGGGTTAGGGTTACGGTTAGCGTTAGGGTTTAGGGTTAGTGTTAGGTTTAGGGTTAGGGTTAGGGTAAAGGTAAGGGTTAGGGTTAGGGTTAGGGTTAGGTTTAGGATTAGGGTTAGGGTAAGGGTTAGGTTTAGCTTTAGGGTTAGGGTTAGGGTTAGGGTTAAGTTTGACGTTAGGGTTTGGGTTAGGGTAAGGGTTAGTGTTAGGGTTATGGTTGAGGTAGGGTTACAGTTAGGGTTAGGGTAGGTTTATTGATAGGGTAACGGTTAGGGTTAGGTAAAAGTAAGGGTTAGGGTTAGGGTTAGGGTTAGGGGAAGGGTTAGGTTTAGGGTTAGGGTTAAGTGTTAGGGTTAGGGTAAGGGTTAGGGTTAGGTTTAGGGTTAGGATGAGGGTAAGTGTTAGGGATAGGGTTAGATTTAGGGTTAGGGTTAGGGTAATGGTGAGGGTTAGGTTTAGGGTTAGGTTTAGGGTAAGGGTTAGGTTAAGGGTTAGGTTTGGGGTTAAGGTTATGGTTAAGGTTAGGGTGAGGGTTAGTGTTAGGTTTAGGGTTAGGGTTTGGGTAAAGATAAGGGTTAGGCTTAGGGTTAGTGTAGGTTTATTGAAAGGGTAAGGGTTAGGGTTAGGGTTAGGGTAAGGGTAAGCGTTAGGCTAAGGTTTAGGGTTAGGGTAAGGGTTAGGGTTAGGGTTAGAGTTAGGTTTAGGGTTAGGGTAAGTGTAAGGGTTAGGGTTAGGGTTACGGTTAGGGTAAGTTTTAGGATAAGGGTTAGTGTTAGGGTTAGGTTTAGGGTTGGGGTTCAGGTAATGTTAGGTTTAGTGTAATGGTAAGGGTTAGGGTTAGGGTTAGGGTTAGGGTAAGGGTAAGGGTTAGGGTAAGGGTTAGGGTTTGGGTTAGGTGTTAGGGTTAGGGTTAGGGTTAGGTTTAGGGTTAGGGTTAGGGTAAGGGTACGGGTTAGGTTTAGGGTTAGGGTTAGGTTTAGTGGTAAGGTTAGGGTAAGGGTTAGGGTTAGGGTTAGGGTTAGGGTTAAGTGTGACGTTAGGGTTAGGGTTGGGGTAAGGGTTAGGTTTAGGCTTAAGGTTGGGGGAGGGTTACGATTAGGGTTAGGGTACGGGTTAGGGTTAGGGTAAGGGTTAGGGTTAGGGGTAGGGTTAGGGTTATGGTTAGGGTAAGGGTAAGGGATAGAGTTAGGGTTAGCGTTAAGTTTGAGGTTAGGGTTAGAGTTAGAGTAAGGTTTAGGGTTGGGGTTAGGGTAAGGGTTAGGTTTAGGGTTAAGTTTGAGGTTAGGGTTAGGGTTAGAGTAAGGATTAGGGTTAGGGTTAGGGTATGGGTTAGGGTTAGGGTTAAGGTTGAGGTAGGGCTACGTTTAGGGTTAGGGTACGGGTTAGGATTAGGGTTATGGTTAGGGTTAGGGTTAGGTTAAGGGTTAGGGTTAGCGTTAGGTGTTTGATTAGGGTTAGGGAAAGGGTAAGGGTGAGGGTTAGGGTTAGGTTTAAGTTTAGGGTTATGGTTAGGGTTAGGGTTACGGTTAAGGTTGAGGTTATGGTTAGGGTTAGAGTAAGGTTTAGGGTTAGGGTTAGGGTAAGGGTTAGGGTTAGGGTATGGGTAAAGGTTAGGTTTAGGTTTAGGGTTGGAGTTAGGGTAAGGGTTAGGGTTAGGGGTTAGGGTTAGTGTTAGGGTTAGGTTAAGGGTTAGAGTTAGGGTTAGTGTTAGGGTAAGGGTTAGGGTTAGGGTTAGGGTAAGGCAAAGTGTTAGTGTTAGGGATAGGTTTAGCGTTAGGGTAAGGGTAAGGGTTAGGTTTAGTGTTAGGGTTAAGTGTTAGGATTAGGGTTAATGTTAGGGTTAGGTTAGAGTTAGGGTGAGGGAAAGGGTAAGGTTAGGGTTAGGATTAGGGTTAGGGTTAGAGGTTAGGGTTAGTGGTTAGAGTTAGGGTTAGGGTTAGGATAAGGTTTAGGGTTAGGTTAGAGTAAGGGAAAGTGTTAGCTTTAGGGTTAGGTTTAGCGTTAAGGTAAGGGTAAGGGTTAGGTTTAGGGTTAGGGGTAGGTTTAGGATTTGTTTTAAGTTTAGGGTTAGGGTTAGGGTAACGGTAAAGGTTAGGGTTAGGATTAGGTTTAGGGTAAGAGTTAGGGTTAGGGTTAGGTTTAGGGTTAGGGTTAGCGTAAGGGTAAGGGTTAGGATTATACTTAGGGTTAGGGTTAGGGTAAGGGTCAGGGTTAGGGGTTAGTGTTAGTGTTAGGGTTAGGTTAAGGGTTAGGGTTAGGGTTAGGGTTAGGGTAAGTGTTAGGGTTAGGGTTAGGTTTAGTGCTGGGCTTAAGTTTAGGTATAGTGTAAGGGTTAGGGTTAGGGTTAGGTTTAGGGGTTAGGCTTAGTTTTAGGGTTACGGGTAGGGTTAGGGTTAGGGTTAGGGTAAGGATATGTGTTGGGGTTAGTGTTAGGGTTAAGGTAAGTGTAAGGGTTAGGGTTAGGGTAAGCGTTAGGGTTCGGGTAAGGGTTAGGGTAAGGTTTAGGGTTAGGGTTAGGGTTAGGGTTAGGCTTAAGGTTGACGTTAGGATTAGATTTAGGGTAAGGGTTAGGGTTAAGGTTGAGGTTAGGGTTAGGGTACAGGTCAGGGTTAGGTTTAGGGTTAGGGTAAGGGTAAGGGGTAGATTAGGGTTAGGGTTAAGGTTGAGGTTAGGGTTAGGGTTAGCGTAAGGTTTAGGAGTAGGGTAAGGGTTAGGGTTAGGGTTAGCGTTAGAGTTAGTGTTAGGGTTAGGGTAAGGGTAAGGGTTAGGGTTATAGTTAGGGTTAGGGTTAGGGTAAGGGTAAAGTTTAGGTTTACGGTTATGGTTAGGGTTAGGTTAAGGGTTAGGGTTAGGGGTTAGGGTTAGTGTTAGGGTTAGGTTAAGGGATAGGGTTAGGGTTAGTGTTAGGATAAGGGTTAGGGTTAGGGTTAGGGTAAGGGAAAGTGTTAGTGTTAGGGATAGGTTTAGCGTTAGGGTAACGGTAAAGGTTAGTGTTAGTGTTAGGGTTAGGTTCAGGGTTGGGGTTAAGGATAGGGTTAGGGTTATGGTAAGGGTAAGGTTTAGGGTTAGGGTTAGGGTTAGGGTAAGAGTTAGGTTTAGGTTTAGGGTTAGGGTTAGGGTTAGGATAAGAGTAAGGGTAAGGGCTAGGGTTAGGGTTAGGTTTAGGGTTAGGGTTTGGGTAAGGGTAAGGGTTAGGTTTAGGGTTAGGGTTAGGGTAAGTGTTAGGGTTAGGGTTAGGGTTATAGTTAGGGTGAGGGTAAGGATAAGGTTTAGGGTTAGGGTTAGGGTTAGGGTTATTGATAGGTTTAGGGTTGAGGTTAAGGTTAAGGTTAGGGTTAGGGTAAGGGTAAGGGTTAGGGTTAGGGTAAGCGTTAAGGTTAGGGTAAGGGTTAGGGTTATGATAAGTATAAGGGTAAACGTTAGGGTTAGGGTAAGGGTTAGGGTTAGGGTTAGGGTAAGGGTAAGGGTTAGGTTTAGGGTTAGGGTTAAGTGTTAGGATTAGGATTAGTGTTAGGGTTAGGATTAGAGTTAGGGTGAGGGTAAGGATAAGGTTTAGGGTTAGGGTTAGGGTTAGGTTTAGGGTTAGGTTTAGGGAAAGGGTAAAGTTTAGGGTTAGGTTTAGGGTTAAGTTTAGGGTTAGGGTTAGGTTTGGGGTTAGGGTTAGGTTTAGGGTTAGGGTTTGGGTAAGGGTAAGGGTTAGGGTTAGGGTTAGGGTAGGTTTAGGGAAAGGTTATGGTTTAGGGTTAGGGTTAGGGTTAGGGTAAGGATTGGGGTCAGGGTTAGGGTTAGGGTAAGGGTTAAGTTTAGGGTTATGGATAGCATTAAGTTTAGGGTTAGGGTTAGAGTAAGGGTAAGGGTAAGGGTTAGGGTTAGGGTTAGAGTTACTGTTAGGGTTAGGGGTTAGGATTAGTGTTAGGTTTAGGGTTAGGGTTAGGGTAAGTGTTAGGGTTAGGGTTAGGGTTAGAGTAAGGGTAAGTGTTAGGGTTAGGGTTAGGGATAGGATTAGGGTAAGTGTTAAGGTAGGGTTAGGGTTAGGGTTAGGTTTAGGGTTGAGGTTAATGTTAAGGTTAGGGTTAGGGTAAGGGTAAGGGGTAGGGTTAGGTTAAGCGTTAGGGTTAGGGTATGGGTTAGTGTTATGATAAGGATAAGGGTAAGCGTTAGGGTTAGGGTAAGGGTTAGGGTTATGATAAGGATAAGGGTAAGCGTTAGGGTTAGGGTTAAGATTAGGGTTAGGGGTTAGGGTTAGGGTAAGGGTAAGATTTAGGGTTATTAGGGTTAGGGTTAAGGTTAGGGGTAGGGTAAGGGTAAGTGTTAGGGATAGGGTTAGGGTTAGGGGTAGGGTTAGAGTTAGTGTTAGGGTTAGGGTTAGGGTACGGGTAAGTTAGGGTTAGGGTTAGGGTTAGGGTAACGGTAAGTATTAGGGTTAGTGTTAGGGTTAGGGTTACTGTAAGGATTAGGGATAGGGTTAGGGTTAGGGTAAGGGTAAGTTTAGGGTTAGGGTTAGGGTTACGATTTTGGTTAGGGTTTGGGTAAGTGTTAGGGTAAGGGTTAGGGTTAGAGTTAGGTTTAGGGTTGGGGTTTAGGTAATATTAGGGTTAGGGTCAGGGTAAGGATTAGGGTTAGGGTTAGGTTTAGGGTAAGTGATAGGGTTAGGGTTAGGGTTAGGTTTAGGGTAAGTGTTAGGGTTAGGGTTAGGGTTAGGGTTGGGGATTAGGGTTAGGGTTAGGGTTAGGTTTATTGATAGGGTTAGCTTATGGGTAAGGGTTAGGTTTAGGGTTAGGGTTAGGTTTAGGGTTAGGGTTAGGGTAAGGGTTAGGGTTAAGTTTGACATTAGGGTTAGGGTTAGGGTAAGGGTTAGGGTTAGGGTTAGGGTTAGAGTTAGGTTAAGGGTTAGGGTAAGGGTAAGGGTTAGGGTTAGGTTTAGGGTTAGGATAAGGGTTAGGCTTAGGGTTAGGGTTAGTGTAAGCGTAAGTGTTAGGGTTAGGGTTATGGTTAGGTATAGGGTAAGGGTTAGGGTTAGGGTTGGGGTTAAGGTTAGGATTAGGGTTAGGTTAAGGGTAAGGTTTAGGGTTAAGGTTAGGGTTAGGGTTAACGTTAGGGTTAGGGTTCGGTTTAGGGTTAGGATTAGGGTAAGGGTAAGGGTTGGGGTTAGGTTTAGGGTTAGGTATAGGGTTGGGGTTAAGGTTAGGTTTGGGGTTAGGTTAAGGGTAAGCATTAGCGTTAGGGTTAGGGTTAGGGTAAGGGTTAGGGTTAGGGTAAGGGTTAGGGTTAGGGTTAGGGTAGGGTTAGGGTTAGGGTTAGATTTAGGGTTACAGTAAGGGTTAGGGTTAGGGTTAGGGTTATTGTAACCGTAAGTGTTAGGGTTAGGGTTAGGGTTAGGGTAAAGTTTAGGGATAGGGTTAGGGTTAGGTTAAGGGTAAGTGTTAGCCTTAGGGGTAGGGTTAGGGTTAGGGTAAGTGTTAGGGAAAGGATTAGGGTTAGGTTAGGTTTAGGGCTGGGGTTTAGGTTAGAGGTAGGGTTAGGGTAATTGTAAGTGTTAGGGTTAGGGTTAGGGTTAGGGTTAGGGTTAGGGTAAGTGTTAGGGTTAGGGTTAGGGTTAGGGTAAGGGTAAGTGTTAGGGTTAGGGTTAGGTTTAGCGTTAGGGTAAGGGTAAGGGTTAGGGTTTGGGTTAGGGTTAGGTTTAGGATTGGGGTTAAGGTTAGAGTTAGGGTTAGGGTAACGGTAAGGATTAGGGTAAGGGTTAGGGTAAGAGTTAGGCTTAGGGTTAGGGTTAGGGTTAGGGTAAGTGTAAGGGATAGGTTTAGGGTTAGGGTTAAGTGTTAGGGTTAGGGTTAGTGTTAGGGTTAGGGTGAGGGTAAGGGTAAGGTTTAGGGTTAGGGTTATGTTTAGGTTTAGGGTTAGGGTTAGGGAAAGTGTAAGGGTTAGGGTTAGGGTTAGGTTTAAGGTTAGGTTTAGGGTTAGGGTTAGGGTTAGGTTTAGGGTTAGGGTTTGGGTAACGGTAAGGGTTAGGGTTAGGGTTAGGGTTAGGGTAAGGGTTAGGTTTAGGGTTAGGGTTACGGTTAGAGTTAGGTTAGGGTTAGGGTAAGGATAAGGGTTAGGGTTAGGGTTAGGGTAAGGGTTAGGGGTTAGGGTTAGGGTTATGGTTAGGGTAAGGGATAGGGTAAGGGTTAGGGGTTAGGGTTAGGGTTAGGGTTAGGTTTAGGGTTAGTGTTTGGGTAAGGGTAAGGGTTAGGGTTAGGGTTAGGGTAGGTTTAGGGATAGGGTAAGGTTTAGGGTTAGGGTTACGGTTAGGTTTGGGTTAGGGTTAGGGTAAGCGTAAGGATTAGGGTTAGGGTTAATGTTAGGTTTAGGGTTAGGGTTAGGGTAATGATAAGGGTTAGGGTTAGGGTTAGATTTAGGGTTAGGTTTAGGGTTAGGGTTTGGGTAAGGGTAATGGTTAGGTTTAGGGTTAGGGTTAATATTTAGGATTAGGATTAGTGTTAGGGTTAGGATTAGAGTTAGGGTGAGGGTAAGGATAAGGTTTAGGGTTAGGGTTAGGGTTAGGTTTAGGGTTAGGGTTAGGGAAAGGGTTAAGGTTAGGGTTAGGGTTAGGGTTAAGGTTAGGGTTAGGGTTAGGTTTGGGGTTAGGGTTAGGTTTAGGGTTAGGGTTTGGGTAAGAGTAAGGGTTAGGGTTAGGTTTAGGGTAGGTTTAGGGAAAGGTTATGGTTTTGGGTTAGGGTTAGGGTTAGGGTAAGGATTAGGGTCAGGGTTAGGGTTAGGGTAAGGGTTAGGTTTAGGGTTATGGTTAGCATTAAGTTTAGGGTTAGGGTTAGAGTAAGGGTAAGGGTAAGGGTTAGGGTTAGGGTTAGGGTTACGGTTAGGGTTAGGGGTTAGGTTTAGTGCTAGGTTTAGGGTTAGGGTTAGGGTAAGTGTTAGGGTTAGGGTTAGGGTTAGAGTAAGGGTAAGTGTTAGGGTAGGGTTAGGGTTAGGGTTAGGTTAAGGGTTGAGGTTAAGGTTAAGGTTATGGTTAGGGTAAGGTTAAGGGGTAGGGTTAGGGTAAGCGTTAGGGTTAGGGTAAGGGTTAGGGTTATGATAAGAATAAGGGTAAGCGTTTGGGTTAGGGTAAGGGTTAGGGTTAGGGTAAGGGTAAGGGTTAGGGTTAGGGTTAGGATTAGGGTTAGGGGTTAGGGTTAGGGTAAGGGTAAGATTTAGGGTTATTAGGGTTAAGGTTAAGGTTAGGGTTAGGGTAAGGGTAAGTGTTAGGGATAGGGTTAGGTTTAGGGGTAGGGTTAGGGTTAGGGTTAGGGTTAAGGAAGGGTAAGTTAGGGTTAGGGTTAGGGTTAGGGTAACGGTAAGTATTAGGGTTAGTGTTAGGGTTAGTGTTAGGGTAAGGGTAAGTTTAGGGTTAGGGTTAGGGTTACGGTTTTGGTTAGGGTTTGGGTAAGTGTTAGGGTAAGGGTTAGGGTTAGAGTTAGGTTTAGGTTTGGGGTTTAGGAAATGTTAGGGTTAGGGTCAGGGTAAGGATTAGGGTTAGGGTTAGGTTTAGGGTAAGTGTTAGGGTTAGGGTTAGGGTTAGGTTTAGTTTAAGGGTAAGGGTTAGGTTTAGGGTTAGGGTTGGGGGTTAGGGTTAGGGTTAGGGTTAGGTTTAGGGATAGGGTTAGCTTATGGGTAAGGGTTAGGTTTAGGGTTAGGGTTAGGTTTAGGGTTAGGGTTAGGGTAAGTGTTAGGGTTCGGGTTAAGGTTGACATTAGGGTTAGGGTTAGGGTAAGGGTTACGGTTAGGCTTAGGGTTAGACTTAGGTTAAGGGTTAGGGTAAGGGTAAAGGTTAGGGTTAGGTTTAGGGTTAGGATAAGGGTTAGGCTTAGGGTTAGGGTTAGTGTAAGCGTAAGTGTTAGGGTTAGGGTTAGAGTTAGGTATAGGGTAAGGGTTAGGGTTAGGGTTAGGGTTAGGTTTAGGGTTGGGGTTAAGGTTAGGATTAGGGTTAGGTTAAGGGTAAGGTTTAGGGTTAGGTTTAGGGTTAACGTTAGGGTTAGGGTTCGGTTTAGGGTTAGGATTAGGGTAAGGGTAAGGGTTAGGGTTAGGTTTAGGGTTAGGTATAGGGTTGGGGTTAAGGTTAGGTTTGGGGTTAGGTTAAGGGTAAGCATTAGCGTTAGGGTTAGGGTTAGGGTAAGGGTTAGGGTTAGGGTAAGGGTTAGGGTTAGGGTTAGGGTTAGGGTTAGATTTAGGGTTACAGTAAGGGTTAGGTTTAGGGTTAGGGTTATTGTAAGCGTAAGTGTTAGGGTTAGGGTTAGGGTTAGGGTAAAGTTTAGGGATAGGGTTAGGGTTTGGGTAAGGGTAAGTGTTAGCCTTAGGGGTAGGGTTAGGGTTAGGGTAAGTGTTAGGGAAAGGGTTAGGGTTAGGTTAGGTTTAGGGCTGGGGTTTAGGTTAGGGTTAGGGTTAGGGTAATTGTAAGTGTTAGGGTTAGGGTTAGGGTTAGGGTTAGGGTAAGTGTTAGGGTTAGGGTTAGGGTAAGGGTAAGTGTTAGGGTTAAGGTTAGGGTTAGGGTTAACGTTAGGGTTAGGGTTCGGTTTAGGGTTAGGATTAGGGTAAGGGTAAGGGTTGGGGTTAGGTTTAGGGTTAGGTATAGGGTTGGGGTTAAGGTTAGGTTTGGGGTTAGGTTAAGGGTAAGCATTAGCGTTAGGGTTAGGGTTAGGGTAAGGGTTAGGGTTAGGGTAAGGGTTAGGGTTAGGGTTAGGGTAGGGTTAGGGTTAGGGTTAGATTTAGGGTTACAGTAAGGTTTAGGGTTAGGGTTAGGGTTATTGTAAGCGTAAGTGTTAGGGTTAGGGTTAGGGTTAGGGTAAAGTTTAGGGAAAGGGTTAGGGTTAGGTTAAGGGTAAGTGTTAGCCTTAGGGGTAGGGTTAGGGTTAGGGTAAGTGTTAGGGAAAGGATTAGGGTTAGGTTAGGTTTAGGGATGGGGTTTAGGTTAGGGTTAGGGTTAGGGTAATTGTAAGTGTTAGGGTTAGGGTTAGGGTTAGGGTTAGGGTTAGGGTAAGTGTTAGGGTTAGGGATAGGGTTAGGGTTAGTGTTAGGGTAAGTGTAAGTGTTAGGGTTAGGGTTAGGTTTAGCGTTAGGGTAAGGGTAAGGGTTAGGGATTGGGTTAGGGTTAGGTTTAGGATTGGGGTTAAGGTTAGAGTTAGGGTTAGGGTAACGGTAAGGATTAGGGTAAGGGTTAGGGTAAGAGTTAGGCTTAGGGTTAGGGTTAGGGTTAGGGTAAGGGTAAGGGATTGGTTTAGGGTTAGGGTTAAGTGTTAGGGTTAGGGTTAGTGTTAGGGTTAGGGTGAGGGTAAGGGTAAGGTTTAGGGTTAGGGTAATGGTTAGGTTTAGGGTTAGGGTTAGGGAAAGTGTAAGGGTTAGGGTTAGGGTTAGGTTTAAGTTTAGGTTTCGGGTTAGGGTTAGGGTTAGGTTTAGGGTTAGGGTTTGGGTAACGGTAAGGGTTAGGGTTAGGGTTAGGGTTAGGGTAAGGGTTAGGTTTAGGGTTAGGGTTACGGTTAGAGTTAGGTTAGGGTTAGGGTAAGGATAAGGGTTAGGGTTAGGGTTAGGGTAAGGGTTAGGGGTTAGGGTTAGGGTTATGGTTAGGGTAAGGGATAGGGTAAGGGTTAGGGGTTAGGGTTAGGGTTAGGGTTAGGTTTAGGGTTAGTGTTTGGGTAAGGGTAAGGGTTAGGGTTAGGGTTAGGGTAGGTTTAGGGATAGGGTAAGGTTTAGGGTTAGGGTTACGGTTAGGTTTGGGTTAGGGTTAGGGTAAGCGTAAGGATTAGGGTTAGGGTTAATGTTAGGTTTAGGGTTAGGGTTAGGGTAATGATAAGGGTTAGGGTTAGGGTTAGATTTAGGGTTAGGTTTAGGGTTAGGGTTTGGGTAAGGGTAATGGTTAGGTTTAGGGTTAGGGTTAATATTTAGGATTAGGATTAGTGTTAGGGTTAGGATTAGAGTTAGGGTGAGGGTAAGGATAAGGTTTAGGGTTAGGGTTAGGGTTAGGTTTAGGGATAGGGTTAGGGAAAGGGTTAAGGTTAGGGTTAGGGTTAGGGTTAAGGTTAGGGTTAGGGTTAGGTTTGGGGTTAGGGTTAGGTTTAGGGTTAGGGTTTGGGTAAGAGTAAGGGTTAGGGTTAGGTTTAGGGTAGGTTTAGGGAAAGGTTATGGTTTTGGGTTAGGGTTAGGGTTAGGGTAAGGATTAGGGTCAGGGTTAGGGTTAGGGTAAGGGTTAGGTTTAGGGTTATGGTTAGCATTAAGTTTAGGGTTAGGGTTAGAGTAAGGGTAAGGGTAAGGGTTAGGGTTAGGGTTAGGGTTACGGTTAGGGTTAGGGGTTAGGTTTAGTGCTAGGTTTAGGGTTAGGGTTAGGGTAAGTGTTAGGGTTAGGGTTAGGGTTAGAGTAAGGGTAAGTGTTAGGGTAGGGTTAGGGTTAGGGTTAGGTTAAGGGTTGAGGTTAAGGTTAAGGTTATGGTTAGGGTAAGGTTAAGGGGTAAGGTTAGGGTAAGCGTTAGGGTTAGGGTAAGGGTTAGGGTTATGATAAGGATAAGGGTAAGCGTTTGGGTTAGGGTAAGGGTTAGGGTTAGGGTAAGGGTAAGGGTTAGGGTTAGGGTTAGGATTAGGGTTAGGGGTTAGGGTTAGGGTAAGGGTAAGATTTAGGGTTATTAGGGTTAAGGTTAAGGTTAGGGTTAGGGTAAGGGTAAGTGTTAGGGATAGGGTTAGGTTTAGGGGTAGGGTTAGGGTTAGGGTTAGGGTTAAGGAAGGGTAAGTTAGGGTTAGGGTTAGGGTTAGGGTAACGGTAAGTATTAGGGTTAGTGTTAGGGTTAGTGTTAGGGTAAGGGTAAGTTTAGGGTTAGGGTTAGGGTTACGGTTTTGGTTAGGGTTTGGGTAAGTGTTAGGGTAAGGGTTAGGGTTAGAGTTAGGTTTAGGTTTGGGGTTTAGGAAATGTTAGGGTTAGGGTCAGGGTAAGGATTAGGGTTAGGGTTAGGTTTAGGGTAAGTGTTAGCGTTAGGGTTAGGGTTAGGTTTAGTTTAAGGGTAAGGGTTAGGTTTAGGGTTAGGGTTGGGGGTTAGGGTTAGGGTTAGGGTTAGGTTTAGGGATAGGGTTAGCTTATGGGTAAGGGTTAGGTTTAGGGTTAGGGTTAGGTTTAGGGTTAGGGTTAGGGTAAGTGTTAGGGTTCGGGTTAAGGTTGACATTAGGGTTAGGGTTAGGGTAAGGGTTACGGTTAGGCTTAGGGTTAGAGTTAGGTTAAGGGTTAGGGTAAGGGTAAGGGTTAGGGTTAGGTTTAGGGTTAGGATAAGGGTTAGGCTTAGGGTTAGGGTTAGTGTAAGCGTAAGTGTTAGGGTTAGGGTTAGAGTTAGGTATAGGGTAAGGGTTAGGGTTAGGGTTAGGGTTAGGGTTAGGTTTAGGGTTGGGGTTAAGGTTAGGATTAGGGTTAGGTTAAGGGTAAGGTTTAGGGTTAGGTTTAGGGTTAACGTTAGGGTTAGGGTTCGGTTTAGGGTTAGGATTAGGGTAAGGGTAAGGGTTAGGGTTAGGTTTAGGGTTAGGTATAGGGTTGGGGTTAAGGTTAGGTTTGGGGTTAGGTTAAGGGTAAGCATTAGCGTTAGGGTTAGGGTTAGGGTAAGGGTTAGGGTTAGGGTAAGGGTTAGGGTTAGGGTTAGGGTTAGGGTTAGATTTAGGGTTACAGTAAGGGTTAGGTTTAGGGTTAGGGTTATTGTAAGCGTAAGTGTTAGGGTTAGGGTTAGGGTTAGGGTAAAGTTTAGGGATAGGGTTAGGGTTTGGGTAAGGGTAAGTGTTAGCCTTAGGGGCAGGGTTAGGGTTAGGGTAAGTGTTAGGGAAAGGGTTAGGGTTAGGTTAGGTTTAGGGCTGGGGTTTAGTTTAGGGTTAGGGTTAGGGTAATTGTAAGTGTTAGGGTTAGGGTTAGGGTTAGGGTTAGGGTAAGTGTTAGGGTTAGGGTTAGGGTAAGGGTAAGTGTTAGGGTTAGGGTTAGGTTTAGCGTTATGGTAAGGGTAAGGGTTATGGTTTGGGTTAGGGTTAGGTTTAGGATTGGGGTTAAGGTTAGAGTTAGGGTTAGGGTAACGGTAAGGGTTAGGGTAAGGGTTAGGGTAAGAGTTAGGCTTTGGTTTAGGGTTAGGGTTAGGGTAAGGGTAAGGGATAGGTTTAGGGTTAGGGTTAAGTGTTAGGGTTAGGGTTAGTGTTAGGGTTAGGGTGAGGGTTAGGGTAAGGTTTAGGGTTAGGGTTATGGTTAGGTTTAGGGTTAGGGTTAGGGAAAGTGTAAGGGTTAGGGTTAGGGTTAGGTTTAAGGTTAGGGTTAGGGTTAGGGTTAGGGTTAGGTTTAGGGTTAGGGTTTGGGTAACGGTAAGGGTTAGGGTTAGGGTTAGTGTTAGGGTTAGGGTAAGGGTTAGGTTTAGGGTTAGGGTTACAGTTAGAGTTAGGTTAGGGTTAGGGTAAGGATAAGGGTTAGGGTTAGGGTTATGGTAAGGGTTAGGGGTTAGGGTTAGGGTTATGGTTAGGGTAAGGGTTAGGGTAAGGGTTAGGGGTTAGGGTTAGGGTTAGGGTTAGGGTTAGGTTTAGGGTTAGTGTTTGGGTAAGGGTAAGTGTTAGGGTTAGGGTTAGGGTAGGTTTAGGGATAGGGTAAGGGTTAGGGTTAGGGTTACGGTTAGGTTTGGGTTAGGGTTAGGGTAAGCGTAAGGATTAGGGTTAGGGTTAATGTTAGGTTTAGGGTTAGGGTTAGGGTAATGATAAGGGTTAGGGTTAGGGTTAGATTTAGGGTTAGGTTTAGGGTTAGGGTTTGGGTAAGGGTAATGGTTAGGTTTAGGGTTAGGGTTAATTGTTAGGATTAGGATTAGTGTTAGGGTTAGGATTAGAGTTAGGGTGAGGGTAAGGATAAGGTTTAGGGTTAGGGTTAGGGTTAGGTTTAGGGTTAGGGTTAGGGAAAGGGTTAAGGTTAGGGTTAGGGTTAGGGTTAAGGTTAGGGTTAGGGTTAGGTTTGGGGTTAGGGTTAGGTTTAGGGTTAGGGTTTGGGTAAGAGTAAGGGTTAGGGTTAGGGTTAGGGTAGGTTTAGGGAAAGGTTATGGTTTAGGGTTAGGGTTAGGGTTAGGGTAAGGATTAGGTTCAGGGTTAGGGTTAGGGTAAGGGTTAGGTTTAGGGTTATGGTTAGCATTAAGTTTAGGGTTAGGGTTAGAGTAAGGGTAAGGGTAAGGGTTAGGGTTAGGGTTAGGGTTACGGTTAGGGTTAGGGGTTAGGTTTAATGCTAGGTTTAGGGTTAGGGTTAGGGTAAGTGTTAGGGTTAGGGTTAGGGTTAGAGTAAGGGTAAGTGTTAGGTTAGGGTTAGGGTTAGGGTTAGGTTAAGGGTTGAGGTTAAGGTTAAGGTTAGGGTTAGGGTAAGGGTAAGGGGTAGGGTTAGGGTAAGCGTTAGGGTTTGGGTAAGGGTAAGGGTTAGGGTTAGGGTTAGGATTAGGGTTAGGGGTTAGGGTTAGGGTAAGGGTAAGATTTAGGGTTATTAGGGTTAAGGTTAAGGTTAGGGTTAGGGTAAGGGTAAGTGTTAGGGATAGGGTTAGGTTTAGGGGTAGGGTTAGGGTTAGGGTTAGGGTTGAGGAAGGGTAAGTTAGGGTTAGGGTTAGGGTTAGGGTAATGGTAAGTATTAGGGTTAGTGTTAGGGTTAGTGTTAGGGTAAGGGTAAGTTTAGAGTTAGGGTTAGGGTTACGGTTTTGGTTAGGGTTTGGGTAAGTGTTAGGGTAAGGGTTAGGGTTAGAGTTAGGTTTAGGGTTGGGGTTTAGGTAATGTTAGGGTTAGGGTCAGGGTAAGGATTAGGGTTAGGGTTAGGTTTAGGGTAAGTGTTAGGGTTAGGGTTAGGATCAGGTTTAGGTTAAGAGTAAGGGTTAGGGTTAGGGTTAGGGTTAGGGTTAGGGTTAGGTTTAGGGATAGGGTTAGCTTATGGGTAAGGGTTAGGTTTAGGGTTAGGGTTAGGTTTAGGGTTAGGGTTAGGGTAAGGGTTAGGGTTCGGGTTAAGGTTGACATTAGGGTTAGGGTTAGGGTAAGGGTTAGGGTTAGGCTTAGGGTTAGAGTTAGGTTAAGGGTTAGGGTAAGGGTAAGGGTTAGGGTTAGGTTTAGGGTTAGGATAAGGGTTAGGCTTAGGGTTAGGGTTAGTGTAAACGTAAGTGTTAGGGTTAGGGTTAGGGTTAGGTATAGGGTTAGGGTTAGGGTTAGGGTTAGGGTTAGGTTTAGGGTTGGGGTTAAGGTTAGGATTAGGGTTAGGTTAAGGGTAAGGTTTAGGGTTAGGGTTAGGGTTAACGTTAGGGTTAGGGTTAGGTTTAGCGTTAGGATTAGGGTAAGGGTAAGGGTTAGGGTTAGGTTTAGGGTTAGGTATAGGGTTGGGGTTAAGGTTAGGTTTGGGGTTAGGTTAAGGGTAAGCATTAGCGTGAGGGTTAGGGTTAGGTTAAGGGTTAGGGTTAGGGTAAGGGTTAGGGTTAGGGTTAGGGTAGGGTTAGGGTTAGGGTTAGATTTAGGGTTACAGTAAGGGTTAGGGTTAGGGTTAGGGTTATTGTAAGCGTAAGTGTTAGGATTAGTGTTAGGGTTAGGGTAAAGTTTAGGGATAGGGTTAGGGTTAGGGTAAGGGTAAGTGTTAGCCTTAGGGGTAGGGTTAGGTTTGGGGTAAGTGTTAGGGAAAGGGTTAGGGTTAGGTTAGGTTTAGGGCTGGGGTTTAGGTTAGGGTTAGGGTTAGGGTAATTGTAAGTGTTAGGGTTAGGGTTAGGGTTAGGGTTAGGGTAAGTGTTAGGGTTAGGGTTAGGGTAAGGGTAAGTGTTAGGGTTAGGGTTAGGTTTAGCGTTAGGGTAAGGGTAAGGGTTAGGCTTTGGGTTAGGGTTAGGTTTAGGATTGGGGTTAAGGTTAGAGTTAGGGTTAGGGTAACGGTAAGGGTTAGGGTAAGGGTTAGGGTAAGAGTTAGGCTTAGGGTTAGGGTTAGGGTTAGGGTAAGGGTAAGGGATAGGTTTAGGGTTAGGGTTAAGTGTTAGGGTTAGGGTTAGTGTTAGGGTTAGGGTGAGGGTAAGGGTAAGGTTTAGGGTTAGGGTTATGGTTAGGTTTAGGGTTAGGGTTACGGAAAGTGTAAGGGTTAGGGTTAGGGTTAGGTTTAAGTTTAGGGTTAGGGTTAGGGTTAGGGTTAGGGTTCAGGTTGAGGTTAGGGTTAGGGTTAGAGTAAGGTTTAGGGTTAGGGTTAGGGTAAGGGTTAGGGTTAGGGTAAGGGTAAAGGTTAGGTTTAGGGTTAGGGTTGGAGTTAGGGTAAGGGTTAGGGTTAGGGTTAAGGTAAGTGTTAGGGTTAAGGTCAGGGTAAGGTAAGGGTTAGGGTTAGGGTAAGGGTTAGGGTTAGGGTTAGGGTAAGGCAAAGTGTTAGTGTTAGGGATAGGTTTAGCGTTAGGGTAAGGGTAAGGGTTAGGTTTAGTGTTAGGGTTAAGTGTTAGGATTAGGGTTAATGTTAGGGTTAGGTTAGAGTTAGGGTGAGGGTAAGGGTAAGGTTAGGGTTAGGATTAGGGTTAGGGTTAGAGGTTAGGGTTAGTGGTTAGAGTTAGTGTTAGGGTTAGGATAAGGGTTAGGGTTAGGTTAGAGTAAGGGAAAGTGTTAGCTTTAAGGTTAGGTTTAGCGTTAAGGTAAGGGTAAGGGTTAGGTTTAGGGTTAGGGGTAGGTTTAGGATTTGTTTTAAGTTTAGGGTTAGGGTTAGGGTAACGGTAAAGGTTAGGGTTAGGATTAGGTTTAGGGTAAGAGTTAGGTTTAGGGTTAGGGTTAGGGTTAGGGTTAGGGTAAGGGTAAGGGTTAGGATTATACTTAGGGTTAGGGTTAGGGTAAGGGTCAGGGTTAGGGGTTAGTGTTAGTGTTAGGGTTAGGTTAAGGGTTAGGATTAGGCTTATGGTTAGGGTAAGTGTTAGGGTTAGGGTTAGGTTTAGTGCTGGGCTTAAGTTTAGGTTTAGTGTAAGGGTTAGGGGTAGGGTTAGGTTTAGGGGTTAGGCTTAGGTTTAGGGTTACGGGTAGGGTTAGGGTTAGGGTTAGGGTAAGGATATGTGTTGGGGTTAGGGTTAGGGTTAAGGTAAGATTAAGGGTTAGGGTTAGGGTAAGCGTTAGGGTTCGGGTAAGGGTTAGGGTAAGGGTTACGGTTAGGGTTAGGGTTAGGCTTAAGGTTGACATTAGGATTAGTTTTAGGGTAAGGGTTAGGGTTAAGGTTGAGGTTAGGGTTAGGGTTAGCGTAAGGTTTAGGAGTAGGGTAAGGGTTAGGGTTAGGGTTGGAGTTAGAGTTAGTGTTAGGGTTAGGGTAAGGGTAAGGGTTAGGGTTATAGTTAGGATTAGGGTTAGGGTAAGGGTAAAGTTTAGGTTTACGGTTATGGTTAGGGTTAGGGTAAGGGTTAGGGTTAGGGGTTAGGGTTAGTGTTAGGGTTAGGTTAAGGGATAGGGTTAGGGTTAGTGTTAGGATAAGGGTTAGGGTTAGGGTTAGGGTAAGGGAAAGTGTTAGTGTTAGGGATAGGTTTAGCGTTAGGGTAACGGTAAAGGTTAGTGTTAGTGTTAGGGTTAGGTTCAGGGTTGGGG
>JANJXV010000686.1:185000-220000 GCA_024803745.1 Megascapheus bottae | reverse complement strand
GTTAGGTTTAGGGTTAGGTAAGGGTTTGGGTAAGGGTAAGGGTTAGGTTTAGGGTTAGGGTTAGTGTTAGGGTAAGGGTAAGTTAGGGTTAGGGTTAGGGTTAGGGTAACGGTAAGTATTAGGGTTAGTGTTAGGGTTAGGGTTAGGGTAAGGGTTAGGGATAGGGTTAGGGTTAGGGTAAGGGTAAGTTTAGGGTTAGGGTAAGTGTTATTGTTAGGGTTAGGATTATGGTTATGGTTAGGTTTAGGGTAAGGGTAAGGGTTAGGTTTAGGTTTAGGGTTAAGTGTTAGGATTAGGATTAGTGTTAGGGTTATGATTAGAGTTAGGGTGAGGGTAAGGATAAGGTTTAGGGTTAGGGTTAGGTTTAGGTTTAGGGTTAGGTTTAGGGAAAGGGTAAAGGTTAGGGTTAGGGTTAGGGTTAAGTTTAGGGTTAGGGTTAGGTTTGGGGTTAGGGTTAGGTTTAGGGTTAGGGTTTGGGTAAGGGTAAGGTTTATGGTTAAGTTTAGGGTAGGTTTAGGGAAAGGTTATGGTTTATGGTTAGGGTTAGGGTTAGGGTAAGGTTTGGCGTCAGGGTTAGGGTTAGGTTAAGGGTTAAGTTTAGGGTTATGGATAGCATTAAGTTTAGGGTTAGGGTTAGAGAAAGTGTAAGGATAAGGGTTAGGGTTAGGGTTAGAGTTACGGTTAGGGTTAGGGGTTAGGTTTAGTGTTAGGTTTAGGGTTAGGGTTAGGGTAAGTGTTAGGTTAGGGTTAGGGTTAGAGTAAGGGTAAGTGTTAGGGTTAGGTTTAGGGTAAGTGTTAGGGTTAGGGTTAGGTTTAGGTTAAAGATAAGGGTTAGAGTTAGGGTTAGGGTTAGGAGTTAGGGTTAGGGTTAGGTTTAGGTTTAGGGTTAGGGTTAGCTTATGGGTAAGGGTTAGGTTTAGGGTTAGGGTTAGGTTTAGGGTTAGGGTTAGGGTAAGGGTTAGGGTTAGGGTTAAGATTGACATTAGGGTTAGTGTTAGGGTAAGGGTTAGGATTAGGGTTAGGGTTAGAGTTAGGGTTAGGGTTAGAGTAAGGGTAAGTGTTAGGGTTAGGGTTAGGGTTAGTGTTAGTGTAAGTGTTAGGGTAGGGTTAGGGTTAGGGTTAGGTTTAGGGTTGAGGTTAAGGTTAAGGTTAGGGTTAGGGTAAGGGTAAGGGGTAGGGTTAGGGTAAACGTTAGGGTTAGGGTAAGGGTTAGGGTTATGATAAGTATAAGGGTAAGCGTTAGTGTTAGGGTTAGGATTAGGGGTTAGGGTTAGGGTAAGGGTAAGATTTAGGGTTATTATGGTTAGGGTTAAGGTTAGGGTTAGGGTAAGGGTAAGTGTTAGGGATAGGGTTAGGGTTAGGGGTAGGGTAAGGGTTAAGGTTAGGGTTAGGGTTAGGGTAAGGGTAAGTTAGGGTTAGGGTTAGGGTTAGGGTAACGGTAAGTTTAGGGTTAGTGTTAGGGTTAGGGTTAGGGTAAGGATTAGGGATAGGGTTAGGGTTAGGGTAAGGGTAAGTTTAGGGTTAGGGTTACAGTTTTGGTTAGGGTTTGGGTAAGTGTTAGGGTAAGGGTTAGGGTTAGAGTTAGGTTTAGGGTTGGGGTTTAGGTAATGTTAGGGTTAGGGTCAGGGTAAGGATTAGGGTTAGGGTTAGCTTTAGGGTAAGTGTTAGGGTTAGGGTTAGGGTTAGGTTTAGGTTAAGGATAAGGGTTAGGGTTAGGGTTAGGTTTAGGGTTAGGGTTAGGGGTTAGGGTTAGGGTTAGGTTTAGGGTTAGGGTTAGCTTATGGGTAAGGTTTAGGTTTAGGGTTAGGGTTAGGTTTAGGGTTAGGGTTAGGGTAAGTGTTAGGGTTAGGGTTAAGGTTGACATTAGGGTTAGGGTTAGAGTAAGGGTTACGGTTAGGGTTAGGTTTAGAGTTAGGGTTAGGGTTAGGGTAAGGGTAAAGGTTAGGGTTAGGTTTAGGGTTAGGATAAGGGTTAGGGTTAGGGTTAGTGTAAGCGTAAGTCTTAGGGTTAGGGTTAGGGTTAGGTATAGGGTAAGGGTTAGGTTAGGGTTAGGGTTAGGTTTAGGGTTGGGGTTAAGGTTAGGGTTAGGGTTAGGGTAAGGGTAAAGGTTAGGTTTAGGGTTAGGGTTAGGGTTAAGGTTAGGGTTAGGGTTCGGTTTAGGGTTAGGAATAGGGTAAGGCTAAGGGTTAGGTTTAGGTTTAGGGTTAGGTTTAGGGTTGGGGTTAAGGTTAGGTTTGGGGTTAGGTTAAGGGTAAGCTTTAGCGTTAGGGTTAGGTTTAGGGTAAGGGTTAGGGTTAGGGTAAGGGTTAGGGTTAGGGTTAGGTTAGGGTTAGGGTTAGGGATAGATTTAGGGTTACAGTAAGTGTTAGGGTTAGGGTTAGGGTTAGGGTAAAGTTTAGGGATTGGGTTAGGGTTGGGGTAAGTGTAAGTGTTAGCCTTACGGGTAGGGTTAGGGTTAGGGTAAGTGTTAGGGAAAGTGTTAGGGTTAGGTTAGGTTTAGGGTTGGGGTTTAGGTTAGGGTTAGGGTTAGGGTAATTGTAAGTGTTAGGGTTAGGGTTAGGGTTAGGGTTAGGGAAAGTGTTAGGGTTAGGGTTAGGATTAGGATAAGGCTAAGTGTTAGGGTTAGGGTTTGGTTTAGCGTTAGGGTAAGGGTAAGCGTTAGGGTTTGGGTTATGGTTAGGTTTAGGATTGGGGTTAAGGTTAGAGTTAGGGTTAGGGTAACGGTAAGGGTTAGGGTTAGGGTTAGGGTTAGGGTAAGAGTTAGGGTTAGGGTTAGGGTTACGGTAAGGGAAAGGGATAGGTTTAGTGTTAGGGTTAAGTGTTAGGGTTAGGGTGAGGGTAAGGGTAAGGTTTAGGGTTAGGTTTAAGGTTAGGGTTAGAGTTAGGGTTAGGGTTAGGGTTAGGTTTAGGGTTAGGGTTTGGGTAACGGTAAGGTTTAGGGTTAGGGTTAGGGTTAGGGTAAGGGTTAGGTTTAGGGTTAGGGTTACTGTTAGCGTTAGGTTAGGGTTAGGGTAAGGATAAGGGTTAGGGTTAGGGTTAGGGTTAGGGTTAGTGTTAGGGTAAAGGTTAGGGTAAGGGTTAGGGGTTAGGGTTAGGGTTAGCGTTAGGGTTAGGGTTAGTGTTTGGGTAAGGGTAAGGGTTAGGGTTAGGGTTAGGGTAGGTTTAGGGATAGGGTAAGGTTTAGGGTTAGGGTTACGGTTAGGTTTGGGTTAGGGTTAGGGTAAGCGTAAGGATTAGGGTTAGGGTTAATGTTAGGTTTAGGGTTAGGGTTAGAGTAAGGGTTAGGGTTAGGGTTAGGTTTAGGGTTAGGTAAGGGTTTGGGTAAGGGTAAGTGTTAGGTTTAGGGTTAGGGTTAGTTGTTAGGGTAAGGATTAGGGTCAGGGTTAGGGTTAGGGTAAGGGTTAGGTTTAGGGTTATGGTTAGCATTAAGTTTAGGGTTAGGGTTAGAGTAAGGGTAAGGGTAAAGGTTAGGGTTAGGTTTAGGGTTACGGTTAGGGTTAGGGGTTAGGGTTAGTGTTAGGTTTAGGGTTAGGGTTAGGGTAAGTGTTAGGGTTAGGGTTAGGGTTAGAGTAAGGGTAAGTGTTAGGGTAAGGGTTAGGGTTAGGGTTAGGGTAAGTGTTAGGGTAGGGTTAGGTTTAGGGTTAAGTTTAGGGTTGAGGTTAGGGTTAGGTTTAGGGTTAGGGTTAGGGTAAGGTTAGGGTTAGGGTTAAGGTTGACATTAGGGTTAGGGTTAGGTAAGGGTTAGGGTTAGGGTTAGGGTCAGAGTTAGGGTTAGGGTTAGGGTAAGGGTAAGGGTTAGGGTTATGTTTAGGTTTAGGATAAGGGTTAGGGTTAGGATTAGGGTTAGTGTAAGCATACGTGTTAGGGTTAGGGTTAGGGTTAGGGTTAGGGTAAGGGTTACGGTTAGGGTTAGGGTTAGGTTTAGGGTTGTTGTTAAGGTTAGGGTTAGGGTAAGGGTAAGGGTAAGGGTTAGGGTTAGGGTTAGGGTTAGGGTTAAGGTTAGGGTTAGGGTTCGGTTTAGGGTTAGGATTAGGGCAAGTGTAAGGGTTAGGGTTAGGTTTAGGGTTAGGTTTAGGGTTGGGGTTAAGGTTAGGTTTGGGGTTAGGTTAAGGGTAAGCATTAGCGTTAGGGTTAGGGTTAGGGTAAGGGTTAGGGTTAGGGTTAGGGTAGGGTTAGGGTTAGGGTTAGATTTAGGGTTACAGTAAGGGTTAGGGTTAGGGTTAGGGTTATTGTAAGCGTCAGTGTTAGGGTTAGGGTTAGGGTTAGGGTAAAGTTTAGGGATAGGGTTAGGGTTAGGGTAAGGGTAAGTGTTAGCCTTAGGGGTAGGGTTAGGGTTAGGGTAAGTGTTAGGGAAAGGGTTAGGGTTAGGTTAGGTTTAGGGTTGGTGTTTAGGTTACGGTCAGTGTTAGGGTAATTGTAAGTGTTAGGGTTAGGGTTAGGGTTAGGGTTAGGTTAAGTGTTAGGGTTAGGGTTAGGGTTAGGGTAAGGGTAAGGGTTAGGGTTTGGGTTAGGGTTATGTTTAGGATTATGGTTAAGGTTAGAGTTAGGGTTAGGGTAACGGTAAGGGTTAGGGTTAGGGTTACGGTTAGGGTAAGAGTTAGGGTTAGGGTTAGGGTTAAGGTGAGGGTAAGGGATAGGTTTAGGTTTAGGGTTAAGTGTTAGGGATAGGGTTAGTGTTAGGGTTAGGGTGAGGGTAAGGGTAAGGTTTAGGGTTAGGGTTATGGTTAGGTTTAGGGTTAGGGTTAGGGAAAGCGTAAGGGTTAGCGTTAGGGTTAGGTTTAAGGTTAGGGTTATGGTTAAGGTTAGGGTTAGGTTTAGGGTTAGGGTTTGGGTAACGGTAAGGGTTAGGGTTAGGGTTAGGGTTAGGGTTAGGGTAAGGGTTAGGTTTAGGGTTATAGTTATGGTTAGAGTTAGGTTAGGGTTAGGGTAAGGATAAGGTTTAGGGTTAGGGTTAGGGTTAGGGTAAGGGTTAGGGGTTAGGGTAAGGGTTAGGGGTTAGGGTTAGGGTTATGGTTATGGTAAGGGTTAGGGTTAACGTTAGGGATAGGGTAAGGGTTAGGGTTAGGGTTAGGGTTAGGATTAGGGTTAGTGTTTTTGTAAGGGTAAGGTTTAGGGTTAGGGTTAGGGTAGGTTTAGGGATAGGGTTAGGGTAATGGTAAGGGTTAGGGTTAGGTTTAGGGTTAGGTTTAGGGTTAGGGTTTGGGTAAGGGTAAGGGTTAGGTTTAGGGTTAGGGTTAATTGTTAGGATTAGGATTAGTGTTAGGGTTAGGATTAGAGTTAGGGTGAGGGTAAGGATAAGGTTTAGGTTTAGGGTTAGGGTTAGGGTTAGGGTAAGTGTTAGGGTAGGGTTAGGGTTAGGGTTAGGTTTAGGGTTGAGGTTAAGGTTAAGTTTATGGTTAGGGTAAGGGTAAGGGGTAGGGTTAGGGTAAGCGTTAGGGTTAGGGTAAGGATTAGGGTTATAATAAGGGTAAGGGTAAGCGTTAGGGGTAGGTAAGGGTTAGGGTTAGGGTAAGGGTAAGGGTTAGGGTTAGGGTTAGGATTAGGGTTATGGGTTAGGGTTAGGGTAAGGGTAAGATTTTGGGTTATTAGGGTTAGGGTTAAGGTTAGGGTTAGGGTAAGGGTAAGTGTTAGGGATAGGGTTATTGTTAGGGGTAGGGTTAGGGTTAGGGTTAGGGTTAGGGTAAGGGTTAGTTAGTGTTAGGGTTAGAGTTAGGGTAACGGTAAGTATTAGGGTTAGTGTTAGGGTTAGGGTTAGGGTAAGGGTTAGGGATAGGGTTAGGGTTAGGGTAGGGGTTAGGGTTATGGTTAGGGTAAGCGTTAGGGTTAGGGTATTGGTTATGGATAGGGTTAGGGTTAGGGTAAGGGTAAGTTTAGGGTTAGGGTTAGGGTTACGGTTTTGGTTAGGGTTTGGGTAAGTGTTAGGGTAAGGGTTAGGGTTAGAGTTAGGTTTAGGGTTGGGGTTTAGGTAATGTTAGGGTTAGGGTCTTTGTAATGATTAGGGTAAAGGTTAGGTTTAGGGTAAGTGTTAGGGTTAGGGTTAGGTTTAGGTTAAGGGTAAGGGTTAGGGTTAGGGTTAGGGTTAGGGGTTAGGGTTAGGGTTAGGGTTAGGGTTAGGTTTAGATTATGGGTAAGGGTTAGGTTTAGGGTTAGGGTTAGGGTTAGGTTTAGGGTTAGGCTTAGGGTAAGGGTTAGGGTTAGGGTTAAGGTTTTCATTAGGTTTAGGGTTAGGGTAAGTGTTAGTGTTAGGGTTAGGTTTAGGGTTAGAGTTAGGGTTTGGGTTAGGGTAAGGGTAAGGGTTAGGGTTAGGTTTAGGGTTAGGATAAGGGTTAGGCTTAGGGTTAGGGTTAGTGTAAGCGTAAGTGTTAGGGTTAGGGTTAGGGTTAGGTATAGGTAAGGGTTAGGGTTAGGGTTAGGATTAGGTTTAGGGTTGGGTTTAAGGTTAGGGTTAGGGTGAGGGTAAGGGTAAGGGTTAGCGTTAGGGTTAGGGTTAAGTTTAGGGTTAGGGTTCGGTTTAGGCTTAGGATTAGGGTAAGGGTAAGGGTTAGGGTTAGGTTTAGGGTTAGGTTTAGGGTTGGGGTTAAGGTTAGGTTTGGGGTTAGGTTAAGGGTAAGCATTAGCGTTAGGGTTAGGGTCAGGGTAAGGGTTAGGGTTAGGGTTAGGGTAGGGTTAGGGTTAGGGTTAGATTTAGGGTTACAGTAAGGGTTAGGGTTAGGGTTAGGGTTATTGTAAGCGTAAGTGTTAGGGTTAGGGTTAGGATTAGGGTAAAGTTTAGGGATAGGGTTAGGGTTAGGGTAAGTGTAAGTGTTAGACTTAGGGGTAGGGTTAGGGTTAGGGTAAGGGTTAGGGAAAGGTTTAGGGTTAGGTTAGGTTAGGGTTGGGGTTCAGGTTAGGGTTAGGGTTCGGGTAAGTGTAAGTGTTAGGGTTAGGGTTAGGGTTAGGGTTAGGGTAAGTGTTAGGGTTAGGGTTAGGGTTAGGATAAGGGTAAGTGTTAGGGTTATGTTTAGGGTTAGGGTTAGGGGTTAGGGTTAGGGTAAGTGTTAGGGTGAGGGTTAGGGTTAGGGTTAGGTTTAGGGTTGAGGTTAAGGTTAGGGTTAGGGTTAGGGTAAGTGTAAGGATTAGGGTTACGCTAAGTGTTATTGTTAAGGTTACGGTTAGGGTTAGGGTTAGGGTTAAGGTTAGGGTTTGGGTTAGGTTTAGGGTTAGGGTTAAGTGTTAGGGTTAGCGTTAGTGTTAGGGTTAGGTTTAGAGTTAGGGTGGGGGTAAGGGTAAGGTTTAGGGTTAGGGTTAGGGTTAGGTTTAGGGTGAGGGTTAGCGAAAGGGTAAGGGTTAGGGTTAGGGTTAGGGTTAGGTTTAGGGTTAGGGTTAGGGTTAGGTTTAGGGTTAGGGTTTGGGTAAGGGTAAGGGTTAGGGTTAGGGTTAGGGTAGGTTTAGGGAAAGGGTATGGGTTAGGGGTAGGGTTAGGTTTATGGTAAGGATTAGTGTTAGGGTTAGGGTTAGGGTAAGTGTTAGGTTTAGGGTTATGGTTAGCATTAAGTTTAGCGTTAGGGTTAGGGTAAGGATAAGGGTAAGGTTTAGGGTTAGGGTTAGGGTTACGGTTAGGGTTAGTGTTAGGTTAAGGGTTAGGTTTAGGGTAAGGATAAGAGTTAGGGTTAGGGTTAGGGTTACGGTTAGGGTTAGGGTTAGGTTTAGGGTTAGAATAATTTTAAGTGTTCGGGTTAGGGTTAGGATTAAAGTTAGGGTTTCGGTTAGGGTAAGTGTTAGGGTAAGGGTTAGGTTTAGGGTTGAGGATAAGGTTAAGGTTAAGGTTAGTTTAAGGATAAGGTTTAGGGTTAGGGTAAGCATTAGGTTTAGGGTAAGGGTTAGGGTTAGCGTAAAGGTAAGGGTTAGGGTTATGGTTAGCATTAGGGTTAGGGGTTAGGGTTAGGGTAAGGGTAAGGTTTAGTGTTATTGTTAGGGTTAGGGTTAAGGTTAATGTTAGGGTAAGCGTAAATGTTAGGGATAAGGTTAGGATTAGGGTAACGGTAACTATTAGGGTTAGGGTTAGGGTTAGGGTAAGGGTTAGGGATAGGGTTAGGGTTAGGGTAAGGGTAAGTTTAGGGTTAGGGTTAGGGTTAGGGTTTGGGTAAGTGTTAGGGTAAGTGTTAGGGTTAGGGTTAGGTTTAGGGTTGGGGTTCAGGTAATGTTAGCGTTAGGGTCAGGGTAAGTGTTAGGTTTAGGGTTAGGTTTACGATAAGTGTTAGGGTTAGGGTTAGAGTTAGGGTTAGGGTTAGGGTTAGGGTTAGGGTAAGGGTAAGGGTTAGGGTTAGGGTTAGGGTTAGGGGTTAGGGTTAGGGTTAGGGTTAGGTTTAGGTTTAGGGTTACGGTAAATGTAAGGGTTAGGTTTAGGGTTAGGGTTAGGGTAAGGGTAAGGGTTAGGGTTAGAGTTAGGGTTAAGGTTGACGTTAGGTTTAGGGTTAGGGTAAGGGTTAGGGTTAGGGTTAATGTTGAGGTAGGGTTACGGTTACCGTTAGGGTTAGGGTTAGGATTAGGGTTAGGGTAAAGTTTAGGGTTAGGGGTAGGGTTCGGGTTAGGGTTAGGGTAAGGCTAATGGGTAGGGTTAGGGTTAGGGTTAAGGTTGAGGTTAGGGTTAGGGTTAGAGTAGGGTGTAGGGTTAGGGTTAGGGTAAGGGTTAGGGTTAGGGTTAGGGTTAGAGTTATGGTTAGGGTTAGGGTTAGGGTACGGGTTAGGGTTAGGGTTAGGGTTAGGGTTAGGTTTAGGGTTTGGGTTAATGTGAGGTTTAGGGTTAGGGTAGGTTTAATTATTAGGGTTAGGGTTAGGGTTAGGGTTATGCTTAGGTTTAGGGTTAGGGTTAGGGTTAGGATTAGGTTTAGGTTATGGTTACAGTTAGGTTTAGGGTTAGGGTTAGGGTAAGGTTATGTGTTAGGGTTAGGGTTTAGGTTAGGGTTAGGGTAAGGTTTAGGTTTAGGGGTTAGTGGTAGTGTTAGGGTTAGGTTAAGGGTTAGGGTTAGGGTTAGGGTTACGATAAGGGTTAGGGTTATGGTTAGTGTAAGGGAAACTGTTAGGGTTAGGGTTAGTTTTATCGTTAGGTTAAGGGTAAGGGTTAGGGTTAGGGTTAGGTTTAGGTTTAGGTTTGGTCTTAAGATTAGGGTTAGGTTTTGGTTAACAGTAAGGGTTAGGGTTAGGGTTAGGTTTTGGTTAACAGTAAGGGTTAGGGTTAGGGTTAGGGTTAGGGTAAGAGTTAGGGTTTGGGTTAGGGTTAGGGTAAGTGTATGGGTTAGGTTTAGGGTTAGGGTTAGGTTTAGTGTTAGGGTTAGGAAAAGAGTAAGGCTTAGGGTTAGGGTTAGGGTTTAGGTTAGGTTTCGGGTTAGGGTTAGGGTTAGGGTTAAGGTTGAGGTTAGGGTTAGAGTAAGGTTTAGGGATAGGGTTAGGGTAAGAGTTAGGGTTAGAGTTAGGGTTAGGGTTAGAGTTAGGGTTAGGATTAGGGTAAGGGTAAGCGAAAGTGTTAGGGTTAGGGTTAGGGTTCTGGATAGGGTAAGGTTTAGGGTTAGGGTTAGGGTTAGGTTTAGTGTTAGGATAAGGGTTAGGGTTAGGGTTAGTTTAAGCATAAGTGTTTGGGTTAGGGTTAGGGTTAGGTTGGGGTTAGGGTTAGGGTTAGGGTTAGGGTTAAGGTTGAGGTTAGGGTTAGGGTTAGTGTAAGGTTTAGGGTTAGGGTTAGGTTTAGGGTTGGGGTTAGGAAAAGTGTAAGGGTTAGGGTTAGGGTTAGGGTTAAGGTTAGGGTTAGGGTTAGGGTTAGGGTTAGGGTTAAGGTTGAGGTTAGGGTTAGGGTTAGTGTAAGGTTTAGGGTTAGGGTTAGGTTTAGGGTTGGGGTTAAGGTTAGGGTTAGGGTTAGGGTACGGGTAAGGGTTAGGGTTAGGGTTAGGATTAAGGTTAGGGTTAGGGTTTGGTTTAGGTTTAGGATTAGGGTAAGGGTAAGGGTTAGGGTTAGGTTTAGTGTTAGGTTTTGGGTTGGGGTTAAGGTTAGGGTTGGGATTAGGTTAAGGGTAAGGGTTAGCATTAGGGTTAGGGTTAGGGTAAGGGTTAGGGTTAGGGTTAGGGTTAGGGTTAGAGTAAGTGTTACGGTTAGGGTTAGGGTTAGGGTTAGGTTAAGGTTAAGGGTTATGGTTAGCGTTAGGGTTAGGGTTAGGGGTTAGGGTTAGGGTTAGGGTTAGGTTTAAGGTTAGGGTTAGGGTAAGGGTAAGGGTTAGGGTTAGGTTTAGGGTTAGGTTTAGGGTTAGGGTTAGGGTAAGGGTTATTGTTAGGGTTAGGGTTAGAGTTAGGGTTACGGGTGATGTTAGGGTTAGGGTTGGGGTAAGGGTTAGGGTTAGTGTTAATGTTGAGTTTAGTGTTACGGTTAGGGTTAGGGTACAGATTAGGGTTAGGGTAAGGTTTAGGGTTAGGGGTAGGGTTAGGGTTAGTGTTAGGGTAAGGGTAATGGGTAGGGTTAGGTTTAGGGTTAAGGTTGAGGTTAGGGTTAGGGTTAGAGTAAGGTTTAGGGTTAGGGTAAGGGTTAGGGTTAGGGTTGGGGTTAGGGTTAGAGTTAGAGTTAGGGTTAGGGTAAGGGTAAGTGAGGTTTATGTTTAGGGTTAGGGTTAGGTTAAGGGTTAAGGTTAGGGCTTAGGGTTAGGGTTCAGGTTATTGTTAGGGTTATGGTAAGGGTAAGTGTTAGGGTTAGAGTTAGGGTTGGGGTTAGGGTTAGTGTTAGTTTTAGGGTTAGGGTTAGGGTAAGGATAAGAGTTGGGTTAGGTTTAGTGTTAGGGTTAGTGTTAGGGTTAGGGTAAGTGTTAGGGTTAGGGTTCAGGTTATTGTTAGGGTTATGGTAAGGGTAAGTGTTAGGGTTAGAGTTAGGGTTAGGGTAAGTGTTAGAGTAACGATTAGGGTTAGAGTTAGGTTTAGGGTTGAGGTTAAGACTAAGGTTAGGGTTAGGGAAAGGGCAAGGGCTACGGTTAGGGTAAGCATTAGGGTTAGGTGAAGGGTTAGGGTTAGGGTTGGCGTTAGTGTTAGAGTTAGGGTTAGAGTTAGGGCAAGGTAAGGGTTAGGGTTATGGTTAGGGTTAGGGTGAGGGTAAGGGTTAGGGTTAGGGGTTAGGGTTAGTGTTAAGGTTAGTTTAAGGTTTAGGTTTAGGGTTAGGGTTAGATTAGGATTAGGATAAGGGTTAGGGTTAGGGTTAGGGTAAGGGAAAGTGTTAGGGTTAGGGTTAGGTTTAGCGTTAGGGTAAGGGTCAGGGTTAGGGTTAGGGTTAGGTTTAGGATTGAGGTTAAGGTTAGGGTTAGGGTTAGGGTAACAGTAAGGGTTAGGGTTAGGTTTAGGGTTAGGGTAAGAGTTAGGGTTAGGGTTAGGGTTAGGTAAAGGTAAGGGTTAGGTTTAGGGTTAGGGTTAAGTGTTAGGATTAGGGTAAGTGTTAGGTTTAGGTTAGAGTTAGGGTGAGGGTAAGAGTAAGGTTTAGGGTTTGGCTTAGGGTTAGGTTTTGCCTTAGGGTTAGGGAAAGGGTAAGGGTTAGGTTTAGGGTTAGGGTTAAGGTTAGGTTTAGGGTTAGGGTTTCGGTTAGGGTTAGGGTGAGGTTTAGGGTTAGGGTTTGGGTAAGGGTTAGGGTTAGGATTAGCGTAGGTTTAGGGAAAGGGTATGGGTTAGGGTTAGGGTTAGGGTAAGGATTAGGGTTAGGGTTAGGGTTAGGGTAAGGGTTAGGTTTAGGGTTACGGTTAGCAATAAATTTAGGGTTAGTGTTAGGGTAAGGGTAAAGTTAAGGCTTAGGTTTAGGGTTAGGGTTACGGTTAGAGTTAGGGGTTAGGGTTAGTGTTAGGTTTAGAGTTAGGGTTAGGGTAAGGATAAGAGTTAGGGTTAGGGTTAGTGTTAGGGTTAGGGTAAGTGTTAGGGTTAGGGTAGGGTAAGGGTAAGTGTTAGGTTTGGGGTTAGGATTAGGGTTTGGGTAAGTGTTAGGGTAAGGGTAAGGGTTAGGTTTAGGTTTAGGGTTGAGGTTAAGGTTAAGGTTAGGGTGAGGGTAAGGGTAAGAGTTAGGTTTAGGGCAGCGTTAGTGTTAAGGTAAGGGTTAGGTTTAGGGTAAGGGTAAGGTTAGGGTTAGGGTTATGGTTAGGGTTATGGGTTAGGGTTAGGGTAAGGGTAAGGTTTAGGGTTATTGATAGGTTTAGGGTTAAGGTAAGGGTTAAGGTAAGTGTAAGGGTTAGGGATAGGGTTAGGGTTAGGATTAGGGTAACGGTAAGTGTTAAGGTTTGTGTTAGGGTTAGGTTTATGGTAAGGGTTAGGGATAGGGTTAGGGTTAGGGTAAGG
Source organism: Megascapheus bottae (assembly GCA_024803745.1). Taxonomy (NCBI): domain Eukaryota; kingdom Metazoa; phylum Chordata; class Mammalia; order Rodentia; family Geomyidae; genus Megascapheus; species Megascapheus bottae. The sequence continues at coordinate 207,679 of JANJXV010000686.1, read as the reverse complement.
GTAACTTTAGGGTTAGGGTTAGGGTTAAGGTTAGAGTAAGTGTTAGGGTAAGGGTTAAGTTTAGGGTTACGTTTAGGGTTGGGGTTCAGGTAATGTTATGGTTAGGGCAAAGGTAAGGGTTAGCGTTAGGGTTAGGGTTAGGGTAAGTGTTCCGGTTAGGGTTAGGGTTAGTGTAAGGGTAAGTGTTAGGGTTACGGGTAGGGTTAGGTTAGGTGTTTGGGTTAGAGTTAGGGTTAGGTTTAGGGTTAGGGTTAGGGTAAGGGTAAGGGTTAGGTTTAGGGTTAGGGTTAGGTTTAGGGTTATTGTTAGGGTAAGGTTTAGGGTTAGGGTTAGGGTTAGAGTTAGGGTTAAGTTTGACATTAGGGTTAGGGTTAGGGTAAGGCTTAGGGTTAGGATTAAGGTTGAGGTAGTGTTACGGTGACGGTTAGGGTACGGGTTAGGGCTGGGTTAGGGTAAGGGTAAGGGATAGGGTTATGGTTAGTGTTAAGGTTGAGGTTAGGGTTAGGGTTAGGGTTAGGGTTAAGGTTGAGGTTACGGTTAGGGTTAGAGTAAGGTTTAGGGTTATGCTTAGGGTTAGGGTAAGGGTTAGGGTTAGAGTTAGGGTAAGGGTAAGGTTAGGTTTACGGTTAGGGTTAGGTTTAGGGTAAGGGTTAGGGTTAGGTGATAGGGTTAGTGTTAGGGTTAGGTTAAGGGTTAGGGTTAGGGTTAGGATTAGGATAAGGGTTAGGGTTAGGGTTAGGGTAAGGGAAAGTGTTAGGGTTAGGGATAGGTTTAGCGTTAGGGTAAGGGTAAGGGTTAGGGTTAGTGTTAGGGTTAGGTTTAGGGTTGGGGTTAAGGTTAGGGTTAGGTTTAGGGTAAGGGTAAGGTTTAGGTTTAGGGTTAGGGTTAGGGTAAGAGTTGGGGTTAAGGTTAGGGTTAGGGTTCGGGTTAGGGTAAGGGTTAGGTTTAGGGTTAAGGTTAATTGTTAGGGTTAGGGTAAGGGTTAGGGTTAGGTTTAGGGTTAGGCTTAGGGTAAGGGTAAGGGTTAGGGTTAGGGTTAGGTTTAGGGTAAGGGTAAGGTTTAGGGTTAGGGTTAGTTTAAGGGTTAGGTTAAGGGTTAGGGTTAGGGGTAAGGTTAGGGTTAGGGTTAGGGTGAGGGTTGGGTTAAGTTTAGGGTTAGGGTTTATGTAAGGTGAAGGGTTAGGGTTAGGGTTAGGGTGGGTTTATTGATAGAGTAAGGGTTACCGTTAGGCTTAGGGTAAGGGTAAGGGTTAGGGTTGGGTTTAGGGTTAGGGTAAGGGTTAGGGTTAAGTGTCAGGGTTAGGGTAAGGGTTAGGGTTACGTTTAGGTTTAGGGTGAGGGTAAGTGTTAAGGATAGGGTTACAGTTATGGTTAGGGATATGGTAATGGTAAGGGTTAGGGTTAGGGTTAGGTTTAGGGTAAGGGTCAGGTTAATGGTTAGGGTAGGTTTACTGAAACGGTAAGGGTTAGGGTTAGGGGTAGGGTAAGGGTAAGAGTTAGGGTTAGGGTTACGATTAGGGTAAGGGTTAGGTTTAGGGGTTAGGGTTAGTGTTATAGTTAGGTTAAGGGTTAGGGTTAGGGTTAGGGTTAGGATAAGTTTTAGGTTTAGGGTTAGTGTTAGGGTTAGGGTAATGTTTAGGGTTAGGGTTAGGGTTAGGTTTAAGGTTGGAATTAAGGTTAGGGTTAGGGTTAGGGTAAGTGTAAGGTTAGGGTCAGGGTTAGGGTTAGGGTAAGTGTTAGGGTTAGGGTTAGAGTTAGGATAAGGGTTAGGGTTAGGGTTACGGTTAGGTTTAGTGCTGGTGGTAAGTTTAGGGTTAGTGTAAGTTTTAGGGTTAGCGTTAGGGTTAGGGGTTGGTTTAGTTTTATGGTTTCGGTTAGGGTTAGAGTTAGGATTAGGGTAAGGGTATATGTTAGGGTTAGGGTTAGGGTTAGGGTAAGGGTAAGGGTTAGGGATAGGGTTAGGGTTAGGTTTAGGGTAAGGGTAAGGTTTAGGGTTAGGGTTAGGGATAGGGTTAGGCTAAGGGTAAGGGTTAGGGTTAGGGTTAGTGTTAGGGTTAGGTTTAGTGTTAGGGTAAGGGTAGGGTTAGGATTAGGGATAGGGTTAGGGTTAGGGTAAGGGTTATGGTTAGGGTTGGTTTAGGGTAAGGGTAATTGTTAGGATTCGGGTTAGGGTTAGGATTAGGTTAAGGGTTAGGTTTACGGTAGGGTTAGGGGTTAGGGTTAGTGTTAGTGTTAGGGTTAGGGTTAGGTTTAGGGTAGGGGTTAAGTTTAGGGTTAGGATTAGGGTAAGGGTTAGGGTTAGGGTTAAGGTTGAGGTAGGGTTATGGTTAGGGTTACGGTACGGGTTAGGGTTAGGGTAAATGTTAGGGTTAGGGGTAGGGTTATGGTTATGGTTAGGGTTAGGGTTAGGGGTTACGTTTAGGGTTAGGGGTGAGGGTTAGGGTTAGGGTTACGGTTAGGGTTAGGGTAAGGGTTAGGTTAAGGGTTAGGATTAGGGTTAGAGTTAGGGGTTAGTGTTAGTGGTTAGGGTTAGGGTTAGGGTTAGGTTAAGGGTTAGGGTTAGGGTTAGCGTTAGGGTTAGGATAAGGGTTAGGGTTAGGGTTTGGTTAAGTGTTAGGGTAAGGGCAAGGGTTATGGTGAGGGTTAGGGTTAGGGTTAGGCTAAGGTTAAGGGTTAGGGTTAGGGTTAGGGTTAGGTTTAGGTTTAGGGGAAGTGTAAGGGTTAGGGTAAGGGTTAGGATAAGGTTTAGGGTTAGGGTTAGCGTTAGGGTAGGGGTTAGGGAAAGGGTAAGTGTTATGGTTAGGGTTAGGTTTAGGATAAGGGTAAGGGTTAGGGTTAGGGTTAGGGTTAGGGTTATGGTTATGGTTATGGTTAGGGTAAGTGTTAGGGTTAGGGTTAGGGTTAGGGTAATGGTAAGTGTTAGGTTTAGATTTAGGGTTACTGTTAGGGTAAATGTTAGGGTAAGGGTTAGGGTTAGGTTTATGGGTAACATTAAGTTTAGGTTAGGGTAGGGTAAGGGTAAGGTTAAGGGTTATGTTTAGGTTTAGGGTTACGGTTACGGTTAGGAGTTAGGGTTAGTGTTAGGGTTAGGGTAAGGATAAGAGTTAGGGTTAGGTTTAGGGTTAGTGTCACAGTTAGGGTAAGTGTTAGGGTTAGGGTTCGGGTTAGGGTTAGGTTAAGGTTAAGTGTTAGGGTTATGGTTAGGGTTAGGGTTAGGGTAAGTGTTAGGGTAAGGGTTAGGGTTAGGGTCAGATTTAGGGTTGAGGTTAAGTTTAAGGTTAGGATTAGGGTAATGGTAAGGGTTAGGGTTAGGGTAAGCGTTAGGGTTAGGGTAAGGGTTAGTGTTAGGGTAAGGGTAAGGGTTAGGGTTAGGGTTAGGGTTAGGCGTTAAGGTTAGGGTAAGGGAAAGTTTTAGGGTTATTGTTAGGATTAGGGTTAAGTTTAGGGTTAGGGTAAGGGTAAGGTTTAGGGATAGGGTTAGGTTTAGGGTAACGGTAGGTGTTAGGGTTAGAGTTAGGGTTAGTGTTAGGGTAAGGGTAAGGGTTAGGGTTGAGGTTAGGGTAGGGTTAGAGTAAGGTTTAGGGTTCGGTTAGGGGTTAGGGTTAGGGTTCAGGTTGAGGTTAGGTTTAGGGTTAGTGTTAGGGTTAGGGTTAGGGTTAATGTTGAGGTTAGGGTTAGGGTTAGAGTAAGGTTTAGGGTTAGGGTTAGGGTAAGGGTTAGGGTTAGGGTTAGGTTTAGAGTTAGAGTTAGGGTTAGGGTAAGGGTAAAGGTTAGATTTAGGGTTACGGTTAGGATTAGGGTAAGGGTTAGTGTTAGGTGTTAGGGTTAGTGTTAGGGTTAGGTTAAGGGTTAGGGTTAGGGTTAGGGTAAGGGAAAGTGTTAGGGTTAGGGATAGATATAGCGTTAGGGTAAGGGTAAGGGTTAGGGTTAGGGTTAGGTTTAGGGTTAGAGTTAGTGTTAGGGTAAGGGTAAAGGTTAGATTTAGGGTTACGGTTAGGATTAGGTTAAGGGTTAGGGTTAGGTGTTAGGGTTAGTGTTAGGGTTAGGTTAAGGGTTAGGGTTAGGGTTAGGCTAAGGGAAAGTGTTAGACTTAGGGATAGATAGAGCGTTAGGGTAAGGGTAAGGGTTAGGGTCGGGGAAGGGTTAGGGTTAGTGTTAGGGTTAGGTTTAGGGTCGGGGTTAAGGGTTGTGTTAGGGTTATGTTAAGGGTAAGGTTTAGGGTTAGGGATACGGTTAGTGTAAGAGTTAGGGTTAGGGTTAGGGTTAGGCTAAGGGTAAGGGTTAGGGTTAGGGTAAGCGTTAGGGTTAGGGTAAGAGTTATGGTAAGCATTCGGGTTAGGGTTAGGGTTAGGGTTAAGGTTGACGTTAGGGTTAGGGTTAGGGTTATGGTAAGGGTTAGGGTTAGGGTTAAGGTTGAGGTTAGGGTTATAGTTAGGGTTAAGGTACAGGTTAGGGTTAGGGTTAGGGTTAGGGTAAGGGTAAGGGGTAGTGTTAGGTTTAGCGTTTAGGTTGAGGTTAGGGTTAGGGTTAGAGTAAGGTTTAGGGTTAGGGAAAGGGTTAGGGTTAGGTTTAGGGTTAGGGTTAGAGTTAGGGTTAGGGTTAGGGTTAGGGTAAGGGTTAGGGTTATAGTTAGGGTTAGGGTTAGGGTAAGGCTTAGGGTTAGGGTTTAGTTTTAGTGTTAGGGTTAGGTTAAGAGTTAGGGTTAGGGTTAGGGTTAGGATTAGGATAAGGGTTAGGGTTAGGGTTAGGGTAAGGGAAAGTGTAAGGGTTAGGGTTCCGTTTAGCGTTAGGGGAAGGGTAATTGCTGGTTTAGGCTTAGGTTTAGGATTTGGGTTAAGATTAGGGTTAGGGTTAGGTTAACGGTAAGGGTTAGGGTTAGGGTTAGGATTAGGATAAGGGTTGAGGTTAAGGTTAGGGTTAGGGTTAGAGTTAGGGTTAGGGTTAGGGTTAGGGTTAGGGTAAGGGTAAGGCTTAGGTTTAGGGTTAGGGTTAAGTATTAAGATTAGGGTTAGTTTTAGGATTAGGTTAGAGTTAGGGTGAGGGTAAGGGTAAGGTTTAGGGTTAGGGTTAGGGTTAGGGTAAGGGTAAGGGTTAGGGTTAGGGTAAGCGTTAGGGTTAGGGTAAGGTTTAGGGTAAGGGTTAGGGTTAGGGTTAGGGTTAGGGTTAAGGTTGACATTAGGGTTAGGGTTAGGGTAAGGGTTAGGGTTAGGGTAAGGGTAGGTTCAGGGAAAGGGTATGGGTTATGGTTAGGTTTAGGGTAAGGATTAGGGTTAGGGTTAGGGTTAGGGTTAAGGTTAGGGTTATTTTAGGTTTTGGGTTAGGGTTAGGGTTAGTTTTAGGGTTAGGTTTTGGGTAATGGTAAGGGTTAAGGTTATGGTAAGGGTAGGTTTAGGGAAAGGGTATGGGTTAGGGTTAGGGTTAGGGTAAGGATTAGGGTTAGGGTTAGGGTTAGCGTAAGGGTTAGGTTTAGGGTTATGGTTAGCATGAAGTTTAGGGTTAGTGTTAGGGTAAGGGTAAGGTTAAGTGTTAGGGTTAGGGTTAGGGTTAAGTTTAGGGTTAGTGGTTAGGGTTAGTGTTAGGTTTAGTGTTAGGGTTAGGGTAAGGGTAAGGTTAGGTTTATGGTTAGCGTTAGGGTTACGGTTAGGGTTACGGTTAGGGTAAGTGTTAGGGTTAGGTTTAGGGTTAGGGTTAAGGTTGACGTTAGGGTTAGGTTTAGGGTAAGGGTTAGGGTTAGGGTTAAGGTTGAGGTAGGTTTAGGGTTAGGGTTAGGGTACGGGTTAGGGTTAGGGTAAGGTTTAGGGTTAGTGGTAGGGTTAGGGTTAGGGTTAGGGTAAGGGTAAGGGATAGGGTTAGGTTTAGGTTTAAGGTTGAGGTTAGCGTTAGGGTTAGAGTAAGGTTTAGGGTCAGGGTTAGGGTAAGGGTTAGGTTTAGGGTTAGGTTTAGGGTTAGGGTTAGAGTTAGGGTTAGGCTTAGGGTAAGGGTAAGGGTTAGGGTTAGGGTTAAGGTTGAGGTAGGGTTAAGTTTAGGGTTAGGGTATGGGTTAGGGTTAGGGTTATGGTTAGGGTTAGGGTTAGGGTTAGGGTAAGGGTTAGGGTTAGGGGTAAATGTTAGTGTTAGGGTTAGGTTAAGTGTTAGGGTTAGGGTTAGGGTTAGGGTTAGGTTTAGGATTAGGTTTAGGGAAAGTGTAAGGGTGAGGTTTAGGGTTAGGTTTAAGGTTAGGGTTAGGGTTAAGGTTGAGCTTAGGGTTAGGGTTAGAGTAAGGTTTAGGGTTAGGGTTAGGGTAAGGTTTAGGGTTAGGGTACAGGTTAGGGTTAGGATTAGGGTAAGGGTAAGGGTAAGGGGTAGGATTAGGGTTAGGGTTAAGGTTGAGGTTAGGATTAGGTTTAGAGTAAGGTTTAGGGTTAGGCTAAGGCTTAGGGTTAGGGTTAGGGTTAGTGTTAGGGTAAGAGTTAGGGTTAGGTTTAGGGTTAGGGTTAGGGTTAGGGTTAGGGTAAGTTTAAGGGTTAGGGTTAGGGTTAGTGTTAGGGTAAGAGTTAGGGTTAGGTATAGGGTTAGTGTTAGCGTTAGGGTTAGGGTAAGAGTAAGGGTTAGGTTTAGGGTAAGCGTTAAGGTTAGGGTAATGGTTAGGGTAAGGTTTAAGGTTGACGTTAGGGTTAGGGTTAGGGTAAGGGTTAGGGTTAGGGTTAAGGTTGACGTTATGGTTACGGTTAGGGTTAGGGTACAGGTTACGGTTAGTGTTAGGTTTAGGGTAAGGGTAAAGGTTAGAGTTAGGTTTAGGGTTAAGGTTGAGGTTAGGGTTAGGGTTAGAGTAAGGTTTAGTGTTAGGATAAGGGTTAGGGTTAGGGTTAGGGTTAGGGTAAGGGTAAGGGTAAGGCTTAGGGTTATAGTTAGGATTAGGGTAGGGTAAGGGTTAGGGTTAGGGGTTAGTGTTAGTGTTAGGGTTAGGTTAAGGGTTAGGATAAGTGTTAGGGTTAGGGTTAGGGTAAGGGAAAGTGTTAGGGTTAGGGTTAGGTTTAGCGTTAGGGTAAGGCTAAGGGTTAGGGTTAGGGTTAGGTTTAGGTTTAGTATTTGGGTTAAGGTTAGGGTTAGGGTTAGGGTAACCGTAAGGGTTAGGGTTAGGGTTAGGTTTAGGTTAAGAGTTAGGGTTAGAGTTAGGTTTAGGGTTAGGGTAAGGGTAAGGGTTAGGTTTAGGGTTAGGGTTAGGGTTAGGGTTAAGGTTGACGTTAGGATTAGGGTTAGGGTAAGGGTTAGGGTTAGGGTTAAGGTTTAGGTTAGGGTTAGTGTACAGGTTAGGGTTATGGTTAGGTTTAGGGTAAGGGTAAGGGGTAGGGTTAGGGTTAAGGTTGAGGTTATTGTTAGGGTTAGAGTAAGGTTTAGGGTTAGGGTAAGGGTTAGGGTTAGGGTTAGAGTTAGGGTTATGGTTAGGGTAACGTTAAGGTTTAGGGTTATGGTTAGGGTTAGGGTTTGGGTAAGGGTTAGGGTTAGGGGTTAGTGTTAGTGTTAGGGTTAGGTTAAGGGTTAGGGTTAGGGTTAGGTTTAGGGTTATTATAAGGATTAGGGTTAGCGTTAGGGTAAGGGAAAGTGTTAGGGTTAGGGTTAGATTTAGCCTTAGGGTAAGGGTAAGGGTTAGGGTTAAGGTTAGGGTTAGGTTTAGGATGTGGGTTAAGGTTAGGGTTAGGGTTAGGGTAACGGTAAGGGTTAGGGTTAGGGTTAGGGTTAGGGTAAGAGTTAGGGTTAGGTTTAGCATTAGGGTTAGGGTTAGGGTAAGGGTAAGGGTTAGGTTTAGGGTTAGGGTTAAGTGGTCGGATTAGGGTTAGTGTTAGGGTTAGGTTAGAATTAGGGTGAGGGTAAGGGTAAGGTTTAGGGTTAGGGTTGGTGTTAGGTTTAGGGTTAGGGTTAGGGTTAGGGAAAGGGTAACGGTTAGGGTTAGGTTTAGGGTTAGGGTTAGGGTTTGGGTTAGGGTTAGGGTTAGGTTTAGGGTTATGGTTGGGGTAAGGGTAAGTGTTAGGGTTAGGGTAAGTGTGGGTTTAGGGAAAGGGTATGGGTTAGGGTTAGAGTTAGGGTTGGGTTAAGGATTAGGGTTAGGGTTAGGGTAAGGGATAGGTTTATGGTTATGGTTAGCATTAAGTTTAGGGTTAGGGTTAGGATAAGGGTAAGGTTAAGTGTTAGGGTTAGGGTTAGGGTTACGTTTAGGGTTAGGGGTTAGGATTAGTGTTAGGTTTAGGGTTAGGGTTAGAGTTAGGGTTAGGTTTAGGATAATGGTTAGGGTTAGGGTTAAGTTAAGGGAAAGTGTTAGGGTTAGTGTTAGGTTTAGCGTTAGGGTACGGGTAAGGGTTAGGATCAGTGTTAGGGTTAGGTTTAGGGTTGGGATTAAGGATAGGGTTAGGGTTAGGGTAAGAATAAGGTTTAGGGTTAGGGTTCGGGTAAGTGTTAGGGTTAGAGTTTGGGTTAGGATAAGCATTAGGTTTAGGGTTAGGGTTAAGTGTTAGGGTTAGGGTAAGATTTAGGGTTAGGTTTAGGGTTAGGGTGAGGGTAAGGGTTAGGTTTAGGGTTAGAGTTAGGGTTAGGGTTAGGGTTAGGGTAAGGGTAAGAGTTAGGGTTAGGGTTAGGGTTAGGGTAAGTGTTAGGGTAAGAGTTAGGGTTAGGGTTAGGTTTAGCGTTGGGGTTCAGGTAATGTTAGGGTTAGGGTAAGGGTAAGGGTAAGGGTTAGGTTAGGGTTAGGGTAAGGGTAAGGGTTAGGGTTAGGGTTAGGGTTTGGGTTAGGTATTAGGGTTAGGGTTAGGTTTAGGGTTAGGGTTAGGGTAAGGGTAAGGGTTAGATTTAGGATTAGGGTTAGGTTTATGGTTAGGGTTAGGGTAAGGGTTAGGGTTAGGGTTAGGGTTAAGGTTGACGTTAGGGTTAGGGTTAGGGTAAGGGTTAGGGTTAGGGTTAAGGTTGGGGTAGGGATACGGTTAGGGTTAGGGTACGGGTTAGGGTTAGGGTAAGGGTTAGGGTTAGGGGTAGGGTTAGGGTTAGGGTAAGGGTAAGGGATAGAGTTAGGGTTAGGGTAAGTTTGAGTTTAGGGTTAGGGTTAGAGTAAGGTTTAGGTTTAGGGTTAGGGTAAGGGTTAGGTTTAGGTTTAAGGTTGAGGTTATGGTTAGGGTTAGAGTAATGTTTAGGGTTAGGGTTAGGGTAAGGGTTAGGGTTAGGGTTAAGGTTGAGGTAGGGTTACGTTTAGGGTTAGGGTATGGGTTAGGGTTAGGGTTATGGTTAGGGTTAGGGTTAGGGTTTGGGTAAGGGTTAGGGTTAGGGGTAAATGTTAGTGTTAGGGTTAGGTTAAGGGTTAGGGTTAGGGTTAGGGTTAGGGTCAGGTTTAGGATTAGGTTTAGGGAAAGTGTAAGGGTGAGGTTTAGGGTTAGGTTTAAGGTTAGGGTTAGGGTTAAGGTTGAGGTTAGGGTTAGGGTTAGAGTAAGGTTTAGGGTTAGGGTTAGGGTAAGGATTAGGGTTAGGGTACAGGTTAGGGTTAGGATTAGGGTTAGGGTAAGGGTAAGGGGTAGGATTAGGGTTAGGGTTAAGGTTGAGGTTAGGATTAGGTTTAGAGTAAGGTTTAGGGTTAGGCTAAGGCTTAGGGTTAGGGTTAGGGTTAGTGTTAGGGTAAGAGTTCGGGTTAGGGTTAGGGTTAGGGTTAGGGTTAGGGTAAGAGTAAGGGTTAGGGTTAGGGTTAGTGTTAGGGTAAGAGTTAGGGTTAGGTATAGGGTTAGTGTTAGGGTTAGGGTTAGGGTAAGAGTAAGGGTTAGGTTTAGGGTAAGCGTTAGGGTTAGGGTAATGGTTAGGGTAAGGTTTAAGGTTGACGTTAGGGTTAGGGTTAGGGTAAGGGTTAGGGTTAGGGTTAAGGTTGAGGTTATGGTTACGGTTAGGGTTAGGGTACAGGTTACGGTTAGTGTTAGGTTTAGGGTAAGGGTAAAGGTTAGAGTTAGGTTTAGGGTTAAGGTTGAGGTTAGGGTTAGGGTTAGAGTAAGGTTTAGTGTTAGGATAAGGGTTAGGGTTAGGGTTAGGGTTAGGGTAAGGGTAAGGGTAAGGGTTAGGTTTATAGTTAGGATTATGGTAGGGTAAGGGTTAGGGTTATGGGTTAGTGTTAGTGTTAGGTTTAGGTTAAGGGTTAGGGTTAGGGTTAGGGTTATTGTTAGGATAAGTGTTAGGGTTATGGTTAGGGTAAGGGTAAGGTTTAGGGTTATATTAGGGTTAGGGTTTGGGTAAGGGTTAGGGTTAGGGGTTAGTGTTAGTGTTAGGGTTAGGTTAAGGGTTAGGGTTAGGGTTAGGTTTAGGGTTAGGATAAGGATTAGGGTTAGCGTTAGGGTAAGGGAAAGTGTTAGGGTTAGGGTTAGGTTTAGCGTTAGGGTAAGGCTAAGGGTTAGGGTTAGGGTTAGGTTTAGGTTTAGGATTTGGGTTAAGGTTAGGGTTAGGGTTAGGGTAACGGTAAGGGTTAGGGTTAGGGTTAGGTTTAGGTTAAGAGTTAGGGTTAGAGTTAGGTTTAGGTTAGGGTAAGGGTAAGGGTTAGGTTTAGGGTTAGGGTTAGGGTTAGGGTTAGGGTTAGGGTTAAGGTTGACGTTAGGATTAGGGTTAGGGTAAGGGTTAGGGTTAGGGTTAAGGTTTAGGTTAGGGTTAGTGTACAGGTTAGGGTTATGGTTAGGTTTAGGGTAAGGGTAAGGGGTAGGTTTAGGGTTAGGGTTAAGGTTGAGGTTATTGTTAGGGTTAGAGTAAGGTTTAGGGTTAGGGTAAGGGTTAGGGTTAGGGTTAGAGTTAGGGTTATGGTTAGGGTAAGGGTAAGGTTTAGGGTTTGGGTAAGGGTTAGGGTTAGGGGTTAGTGTTAGTGTTATGGTTAGGTTAAGGGTTAGGGTTAGGGTTAGGTTTAGGGTTAGGATAAGGATTAGGGTTAGCGTTAGGGTAAGGGAAAGTGTTAGGGATAGGGTTAGGTTTAGCCTTAGGGTAAGGGTAAGGGTTAGGGTTAAGGTTAGGGTTAGGTTTAGGATGTGGGTTAAGGTTAGGGTTAGGGTTAGGGTAACGGTAAGGGTTAGGGTTAGGGTTAGGGTTAGGGTAACAGTTAGGGTTAGGGTTAGCATTAGGGTTAGGGTTAGAGTAAGGGTAAGGGTTAGGTTTAGGGTTAGGGTTAAGTGTTAGGATTAGGGTTAGTGTTAGGGTTAGGTTAGAATTAGGGTGAGGGTAAGGGTAAGGTTTAGGGTTAGGGTTGGTGTTAGGTCTAGGTTTAGTGTTAGGGTTAGGGAAAGGGTAACGGTTAGGGTTAGGTTTAGGGTTAGGGTTAGGGCTTGGGTTAGGGTTAGGGTTCGGTTTAGGGTTATGTTTGGGGTAAGGGTAAGAGTTAGGGTTAGGTTAAGTGTATGTTTAGGGAAAGGGTATGGGTTAGGGTTAGTGTTAGGGTTAGGGTAAGGATTAGGGTTAGGGTTAGGGTTAGGGTAAGGGTTAGGTTTATGGTTATGGTTAGCATTAAGTTTAGGGTTAGGGTTAGGATAAGGGTAAGGTTAAGTGTTAGGGTTAGGGTTAGGGTTACGTTTAGGGTTAGGGGTTAGTGTTAGGTTTAGGATTAGGGTTAGGGTAAGGGTAAGGGTTAGGTTTAGGTTTAGGGTTAGGGTTAAGTTTAGGGTTAGGGTTAGGGTAAGGGTTAGGTTTAGCTTTCGGGTTAGGGTTAAGGTTGACGTTAGGGTTTGGGTTAGGGTAAGGGTTAGGGTTAGGATAAGGGTTAGGTTTAGGGTTAGGGTTAAGTGTTAGGGTTAGGGTAAGTGTTAGGGTTAGGTTTAGGGTTAGGGTGAGGGTAAGTGTTAGGGATAGGGTTAGAGTTAGGGTTAGGCTTAGGGTTAGTGTAGGTTTATTGAAAGTGTAAGGGTTATGGTTAGAGTTAGGGTAAGGGTAAGCGTTAGGTTTAGGGTTATGGTTAGGGTAAGGGTTAAGTTTAGGGGTTAGGGTTAGTGTTATTGTTAGGTTTAGGGTTAGGGTTTGGGTTAGGGTTAGGGTTAGGGTAAGGTTTAGGGTTAGGTTTAGGATTAGGTTTAAGTTTGGAGTTAAGTTTAGGGTTAGGGTTAGGGTAAGTGTAAGGGTTAGGGTTAGAGTTAGCATTAGGGTAAGTGTTAGGGTTAGGGTTAAGGATAGGGTTAGAGTTAGGATAAGTGTTAGGTTTAGGGTTAGGGTTAGGTTTAGTGCTGGGGTTAAGTTTAGGGTTAGTGTAATGGCTCGGGTTAGGGTTAGGGTTAGGGGTTAGGGTTAGGTTTAGGGTTAGGTTTAGGGTTAGGGTTAGGGTTATGGTAAGGGTATGTGTTAGTGTTAGTGTTAGTGTTAGGGTTAGCGTAAGGGTAAGGGTAAGGATAAGGGTTAGGGTTAAGGTTAGGTTTAGGGTAAGGGTAAGGTTTAGGGTTAGGGTTAGGTTAGGCTAAGGGTAAGGGTTAGGGTTAGGGTTAGTGTTAGGTTTAGGTTTAGGGTTAGGGTAAGGGTCAGCATTAGGGTTTCGTTTATGGTTAGGGTTAGGGTAAGGGTTATGATTAGGGTTAGGGCTGGGTTAGGGTAAGGGTAAGTGTTATGGTTAGGGTTAGGGTTAGGATAAGGTTAAGGGTTAAGGGTTAGGGTTAGGGTAGGGTTAGGGTTTAGGGTTAGTGTTAGGGTTATTGTTAGGGTTAGGTTTAGGGTTTGGGTTAGGGTAAGGGTAAGGATTAGGTTTAGCATTTGGGTTTGGGTTAGGGTTAAGTTAAGGGTAAGGGTTTGGGTTAGGTTTAGGGTTAGGGGTTACTTTTAGGGTTAGGAGTGAGGGTTAGGGTTAGGGTTACGGTTAGGGTTAGGGTAAGGGTTAGGTTAAGGGTTATGGTTAGGGTTAGGGTTAGGGTTAAGGGTTAGGGTTAGTGGTTAGGGTTAGGGTTAGGGTTAGGATAAGGGTTAGGGTTAGTGTTAGGGTAAGGGAAAGTGTTAGGGTTAGGGTAAGATTTAGGGTTAGGTTTAGGGTTAGGGTGAGGGTAAGGGTTAGGGTTAGGGTTAGAGTTAGGGTTAGGGTTAGGGTAAGGGTAAGGGTTAGGGTTAGGGTTACGGTTAGGGTAAGTGTTAAGGTTAGGGTTAGGGTTAGGGTTGGGATTCAGGTAATGTTAGGGTTAGGGTAAGGGTAAGAGTTAGGGTTAGGGTTAGTGTTAGGTTAAGGGTAAGGGTTAGTGTTAGTGTTAGGATTAGGGTAAGGATTAGGGTTAGGGTTAGGGTAATGGTTAGGTTTAGTGTTAGGGTTAGGGTTAGGTTTAGGGGTAGGGTTAGGGTTAGGATTAGGGTAAGGGTAAGGGATAGAGTTAGGGTTAAGGTCAAGTTTGAGGTTAGTGTTAGGGTTAGAGTAAGTTTTAGGGTTAGTGTTAGAGTAAGGATTAGGGTTAGGGTTAAGGTTGAGGTTAGGGCTAGTGTTGGAGTACGGATTAGGGTTAGGATTAGGGTATCGGTTAGGGTTAAGGTTAAGGTTGAGGTAGGTTTACATTTAGGGTTAGGGTACGGGTTAGGGTTAGAGTTATGGTTAGGGTTAGGGTTAGGGTAAGGGTTAGGCTTAGGGGTTAGGGTTAGTGTTAGGGTTAGGTTAAGGGTTAGGGATAGGGTTAGGGTTAGGTTTAGTATTAGGGTTAGGGAAATGGTAAGGGTGAGTGTTAGGGTTAGGTTTAAGGTTAGGGTTAGGGTTAGGGTTAGGGTTAGGGTTAGTTTTAAGGTTGAGGTTAGGGTTAGGGTTAGAGTAAGGTTTAGGGTTAGGGTTAGGGTAAGGGTTAGGGTTAGGGTTAGGGTTTGGGTTAGAGTTACGGTTAGGGTTAGGGTAAGGGTAAAGTTTAGGTTTAGGGTTATGGTTAGGGTTAGGGTAAGGGTTAGGGTTAGGGGTTAGGGTTAGTGTTAGTGTTAGGTTAAGGGCTAGGGTTAGAGTTAGTGTTAGGATAAGGGTTAGTGTTAGGGTTAGGGTAAGGGAAAGTGTTAGTGTTAGGGATAGGTTTAGCGTTAGGGTAACGATAAGGGTTAGTGTTAGTGTTAGGGTTAGGTTTAGGGTTGTGGTTAAGGTTAGGGTTAGGGTTATGGTAAGGGTAAGGTTTAGGGTTAGGGTTAGGGTTAGGGTAAGAGTTAGGGTTAGGTTTAGGATTAGGGTTAGGGTTAGGGTAAGAGTAAGGTTTAGGGCTAGGGTAAGCGTTAGGGTTAGGGTAAGGGTTAGGGTAAGGGTTAAGGTTGATGTTAGGGTTAGGGTTAATGTAAGGGTTAGGGTTAGGTTTAAGGTTGAGGTTAGGGTTACGGTTACGGTTAGGGTACAGGTTAGGGTTAGGTTTAGGGTTAGGGTAAGGGTTAGGTTAAGGGGTAGGGTTAGGTTTAGGGTTAAGGTTGAGGTTAGGGTTAGGGTTAGAGTAAGGTTTAGGGTTAGGATAAGGTTTAGGGTTAGGGGTAGGGTTAGGGTTAGAGTTAGGGTTAGGGTTAGAGTAAGGGTAAGGGTTAGGGTAATAGTTAGCGTTATGGTCAGTGTAAGGTTATTGTTAGGGGTTAGTGTTAGTGTTAGGGTTAGGTTAAGGATTAGGGTTAGGGTTAGGGTTTAGTTTAGAGTAAGGGTAAGTGTAAGGGTTAGGTTTAGTGTTAGGGTTAAGTGTTAGGATTAGGTTTAGTGTTAGGGTTAGTTTACAGTTAGGGTGAGGGTAAGGGTAAGGTTTAGGGTTAGGGTTAGTGTTAGTGTAGGGGTAAAGTTGAGGGTTAGGGTAAGCGTTAGGGTTAGAGTAAGGGTTAGGGCAAGGGTTAGGGTTAGGGTTAGGGTTAGGCTTAAGATTGACGTTAGCGTTAGATTTAGGGTAAGGGTTAGGGTTAGGGTTAAGGTTGAGGTTAGGGTTAGGGTACAGGTTAGGGTTAGGGTTAGGGTTAGGGTAAGGCTAAGGGGTAGGGTTAGGGTTAGGGTTAAGGTTGAGGTTAGGGTTAGGGTTAGAGTAAGGTTTAGTGTTAGGGTAAGGGTTAGGGTTAGGGTTAGGGTTAGAGTTAGGATTAGGGTTAGGGTAAGGGTAGGGGTTAGGGTTATATTTAGGGTTAGGATTAGGGTAAGGGTTAGGGTTAGGGGTTAGTGTTAGTGTTAGTGTTAGGGTTAGGTTAAGGGTTAGGGTTAGGGTTAGGATAAGGGTTAGGTTTATAGTTAGGGTTAGGGTTAGGGTTAGGGTAAGGGTTAGGGTTAGGGTTAGGGTTAGGTTTAGTGCTGGGCTTAAGTTTAGGGTCAGTGTAAGGGTTAGGGTTAGGGTTAGGGTTAGGGTTAAGGTTAGGGTTAGGGTTAGGTTTAGGGTTAGGGTTAGGGATAGGTTTAGTGCTGGGCTAAAGTTTAGGGTTAGTGTAAGGGTTAGGGTTAGGGTTAGGGTTAGGGGTTAGGGTTAGGTTTAGGGTTACGGTTAGGTTTAGGGTAAGGGTAAGGGTTATGTTTAAGGTTAGGTTAAGGGTAAGGGTAAGGTTTAGGGTTAGGGTTAGGGTTAGGGTTAGTGTTAGGGATAGGTTTAGGGTTAGGGTAAGGGTAAGGGTTAGGGTTAGGGTTAAGGTTAGGGTTAGGGTTAGGTTTAGGGTTAGGGGTTACAGTTAGGGTTAGGGGTGAGGGTTAGGGTTAGGGTTAGGGTTAGAGTAAGGGAAAATGTTAGGGTTAGGGTTAGGTTTAGCGTTAAGGTAAGGGTAAGGGTTAGGGATAGGGTTAGGGGTAGGTTTAGGATTTGGGTTAAGTTTAGGGTTAGGGTTAGTGTAACAGTAAAGGTTAGGGTTAGGGTTAGGTTTAGGTTAAAAATTAGGGTTAGGGTTAGGGTTAGGGTTAGGGTTAGGGTAAGGGTAAGGGTTAGGGTTATACTTAGGGTTAGGGTTAGGGTAACGGTAAGGGTTAGTGTTAGGGTTAGGGTTAGGGTAAGAGTTACGGTTAGGGTTAGCATTAGGGTTACGGTTAGGGTAAGGGTAAGGGTTAGGTTTAGGGTTAGGATTAGGGTTAGGGTTAGGGTAAGGGTAAGGGTTAGGGGTTAGTGTTAGTGTTAGGGTTAGGTTAAGGGTTAGGGTTAGGGTTACGGTAAGGGAAAGTGTTAGGGTTAGGGTTATGTTTAGAGTTAGGGTAAGGCTAAGGGTTAGGGTTAGGGTTAGTGTTAGGTTTAGGATTTGGGTTAAGGTTAGGGTTAGGGTTAGGGTAACGGTAAGCGTTAGGGTTAGGGTTAGGTTTAGGTCAAGGGTTGGGGTTAGGGTTAGGGTTACGTTTAGGGTAAGGGTAAGGGTTAGGTTTAGGTTTAGGTTTAGGTTTAGGGTTAAGGGTAAGGTTGACGTTAGAATTAGTGTTAGGGTAATGGTTAGGGTTAGGGTTAAGGTTGAGGTTAGGGTTAGGGTACAGGTTAGGGTTAGGGTTAGGGTTAGGGTAATGGTAAGGGGTAGGGTTAGGGTTAGGGTTAAGGTTGAGGTTATTCTTAGGGTTAGAGTAAGGTTTAGGGTGAGGGTAAAGTTTAGGGTTAGGGTTAGAGTTATTGTTAGGGTTAGGGTAAGGGTAAGGTTTAGGGTTATAGTTAGGGTTAGGGTTTGGGTAAGGGTTAGGGTTTGGGGTTAGTGTAAGTGTTAGGGTTAGGTTAAGGGTTAGGGTTAGGGTTAGTTTTAGGGTTAGAATAAGGGTTAGGGTTAGGGTTAGGGGAAGGGAAAGTGTTAGGGTTAGGGTTAGGTTTAGCGTTAGGGTAAGTGTAAGGTTTAGCTTTAAGGTTAGGTTTAGGTTTAGGATTTGGGTTAAGGTTAGGGTTAGGGTTAGGGTAACGGTAAGGGTTAGGGTTACGGTTAGGTTAAGGGTAAGAGTTAGGGTTAGGGTTAGCATTAGGGTTAGGGTAAGGGTAAGGGTTAGGTTTAGGGTTAGGGTTAAGTGTTAGTTTTAGGGTTAAAGTTAGGGTTAGGGTTAGGTTTTGGGTTAGGGTTAGGGTTAGGTTTACGGTTAGGGTTTGGGTAAGGGTAAGGGTTAGGTTTAGGGTAAGGATAGGGTTAGAGAAAGGGTATGGGTTAGGGTTAGGGTTAGGGTAAGCGTTAGGTTTAGGGTTATGGTTAGCATTAAGTTTAGGGTTAGGGTTAGGGTAAGGGTAAGGTTAAGTGTTAGGGTTAGGGTTAGAGTTACGGTTAGGGTTAGGGGTTAGGTTTAGTGTTAGGTTAAGGGTTAGGGTTAAGGTTGACGTTAGAGGTTGGTTTAGGGTAAGGGTTAGGGTTAGGATAAGGGTTAGGGTTAGGGGTATGGTAAGGGAAAGTGTTAGGGTTAGGGTTAGGTTTAGCGTTAGGGTAAGGGTAAGGGTTAGGGTTAGGGGTAGGTTTAGGATTGGGGTTAAGCTTATGGTTAGGGTTAGGGTAACGGTAAGGGTTAGGGTTACGGTTAGAGTAAGACTTAGGGTTAGGATTAGGGTTAGGGTTAGAGTTAGTGTAAGAGTTAGGGTTAGGTTAGAGTTAGGGTGAGGGTAAGGGTAAGGTTTAGGGTTAGGGTTAGATTTAGGTTTAGGGTTAGGGTTAGGGAAAGGGTAAGGGTTAGGGCTAGGGTTAGGGTTAAGGTGAGGGTTAGGGTTAGGGTTTGGGTTAGGGTTAGGTTTACGTTTAGGGTTAGGGTTTGGGTAAAGCTAAGAGTTAGGGTTAGTGTAAGGGTAGGTTTAGGGAAAGGGTATGGGTTAGTGTTAGGGTTAGTGTTAGGGTAAGGATTAGGGTTAGGTTTAGGGTTAGGGTAAGGGTTAGGTTTAGGGTTATGGTTAGCATTAAGTTTAGGGTTAGGGTTAGGGTAAGGGTAAGGTTAACTGTTAGGGTTAGGGTTAGGGTTAGGGTTAGGGTTAGGGGTTAGGGTTAGTGTTAGGATTAAGGTTAGGGTTAGGGTAAGGGTAAGGGTTAGGTTTAGGGTTAGGGTTACGGTAAGGTTTAGGGTTAGGATTTGGGTTAGGGTTATGGTTAGGGTAAGGGTTAAGGTTAGGGTTAGGGTTAGGTTTAGGTCTGGGGTTAAGGTTAGGGTTAGCGTAACGGTAAGGGTTAGGGTAAGGGTTAGGTAAGAGTTAGAGTTAGGGTTAGGGTTAGGGGTAGGATAAGGGTAAGGGTTAGGTTTAGGGTTAGGGTTAAGTGTTAGGGTTAGGGTTATGGTTAGGTTTAGAGTTAGGGTTAGGGTTAGGGTAAGGGTAAGGGTTAGGGTTATGGTTATGGTTAGGGTTAGGGTAAGGGTTAGGGTTAGGGGTTAGAGTTAGTGTTAGGGTTAGGTTAAGGGTTAGGGTTAGGGTTAGGGTTAGGGTTAGGATAAGGGTTATGGTTAGGTTTAGAGTCAGGTTTAGGGTTAGGGTAAGGGTAAGGGTTAGAGTTAGGTTTAGAGTTAGGGTAAGGGTAAGGGTTAGGGTTAGGGTTAGGTTTAGGTTTAGGATTGGGTTAAGGTTAGGGTTAGGGTTAGGGTAAAGGTAAGAGTTAGGGTTAGGTTTAGTGTAAGAGTTAGGGTTAGGGTTACGGTTAGGGTAAAGGTAAGGGTTAGGTTTAGGGTTAGGGTTAGTGTTAGGGAAAGGGTAAAGATTAGGTTTAGGGTTAGGGTTAAGTTTAGGGTTAGGGTTAGGGTTAAGGTTAAGTTTGGGGTTAGGGTTAGGGTTAGAGTAAGGTTTAGAGTTAGGGTTAGGGTAAGGGTTAGGGTTAGGGTTAGGGTTAGGGTTAGAGTTAGTGTTAGGGTTAGGGTAAGGGTAAAGGTTAGGTTTAGGGTTAGGGTTAGGGTTAGGGTTAGGGTAAGGGTTAGGGTTAGGATTTAGGGTTAGTGTTAGGGTTAGGTTAAGGGTGAGGGTTAGGGTTATGGTTAGGGTTAGTGTTAGGGTTATGTTTATGGTTGGGTTTAAGGTTAGGGTTAGGGTTAGGGTAAGGGTAAAGTTTAAGGTTATGGTTAGGGTAAAAGTAAGTGTTAGGGTTAGGGTAAGCGTTAGGGTTATGGTAAGGTTAGGGTAAGGGTTAGGGTTAGGGTTAGGGTTAGGGTTAAGGTTGACGTTAGGCTTAGGGTTAGGGTAAGGGTGTGTGTTAGGGTTAAGGTTGAGGTTAGGGTTACAGTTAGGGTTAGGGTTACGGTACAGTTTAGGGTTAGGGTAAAGGTTAGGGTTAAGGGTAGGGTTGGGGTTAGGGTTACGGTAAGGGTAAGGGGTAGGGTTAGGGTTACGGTTAAGCTTGAGGTTAGGGTTAGGGTTAGAGTAAGGTTTAGGGTAAGGGTAAGGGTTAGGGCTAGGGTTGGGTTTAGGGTTAGAGTTAGGGTTAGGGTTACGGTAAGGGTAAGGGTTAGCGTTATGGCTAGGGTTAGGTTAGGGTAAAGGTTAGGGTTAGGGTTAGGGTTAGGGTTAGGGTTAGGGTTAAGGTGAGGGTTAGGGTTAGGGTTTGGGTTAGGGTTAGGTTTACGTTTAGGGTTAGGGTTTGGGTAAAGCTAAGAGTTAGGGTTAGTGTAAGGGTAGGTTTAGGGAAAGGGTATGGGTTAGTGTTAGGGTTAGTGTTAGGGTAAGGATTAGGGTTAGGTTTAGGGTTAGGGTAAGGGTTAGGTTTAGGGTTATGGTTAGCATTAAGTTTAGGGTTAGGGTTAGGGTAAGGGTAAGGTTAACTGTTAGGGTTAGGGTTAGGGTTAGGGTTAGGGTTAGGGGTTAGGGTTAGTGTTAGGATTAAGGTTAGGGTTAGGGTAAGGGTAAGGGTTAGGTTTAGGGTTAGGGTTACGGTAAGGTTTAGGGTTAGGATTTGGGTTAGGGTTATGGTTAGGGTAAGGGTTAAGGTTAGGGTTAGGGTTAGGTTTAGGTCTGGGGTTAAGGTTAGGGTTAGGGTAACGGTAAGGGTTAGGGTTAGGGTTAGGTAAGAGTTAGAGTTAGGGTTAGGGTTAGGGGTAGGATAAGGGTAAGGGTTAGGTTTAGGGTTAGGGTTAAGTGTTAGGGTTAGGGTTATGGTTAGGTTTAGAGTTAGGGTTAGGGTTAGGGTAAGGATAAGGGTTAGGGTTATGGTTATGGTTAGGGTTAGGGTAAGGGTTAGGGTTAGGGGTTAGAGTTAGTGTTAGGGTTAGGTTAAGGGTTAGGGTTAGGGTTAGGGTTAGGGTTAGGATAAGGGTTATGGTTAGGTTTAGAGTTAGGTTTAGGGTTAGGGTAAGGGTAAGGGTTAGGGTTAGGTTTAGAGTTAGGGTAAGGGTAAGGGTTAGGGTTAGGGTTAGGTTTAGGTTTAGGATTGGGTTAAGGTTAGGGTTAGGGTTAGGGTAAAGGTAAGAGTTAGGGTTAGGTTTAGTGTAAGAGTTAGGGTTAGGGTTACGGTTAGGGTAAAGGTAAGGGTTAGGTTTAGGTTTAGGGTTAGTGTTAGGGAAAGGGTAAAGATTAGGTTTAGGGTTAGGGTTAAGGTTAGGGTTAGGGTTAGGGTTAAGGTTAAGTTTGGGGTTAGGGTTAGGGTTAGAGTAAGGTTTAGAGTTAGGGTTAGGGTAAGGGTTAGGGTTAGGGTTAGGGTTAGGGTTAGAGTTAGTGTTAGGGTTAGGGTAAGGGTAAAGGTTAGGTTTAGGGTTAGGGTTAGGGTTAGGGTAAGGGTTAGGGTTAGGATTTAGGGTTAGTGTTAGGGTTAGGTTAAGGGTGAGGGTTAGGGTTATGGTTAGGGTTAGTGTTAGGGTTATGTTTATGGTTGGGTTTAAGGTTAGGGTTAGGGTTAGGGTAAGGGTAAAGTTTAAGGTTATGGTTAGGGTAAAAGTAAGTGTTAGGGTTAGGGTAAGCGTTAGGGTTATGGTAAGGTTAGGGTAAGGGTTAGGGTTAGGGTTAGGGTTAGGGTTAAGGTTGACGTTAGGCTTAGGGTTAGGGTAAGGGTGTGTGTTAGGGTTAAGGTTGAGGTTAGGGTTACAGTTAGGGTTAGGGTTACGGTACAGTTTAGGGTTAGGGTAAAGGTTAGGGTTAAGGGTAGGGTTGGAGTTAGGGTTACGGTAAGGGTAAGGGGTAGGGTTAGGGTTACGGTTAAGCTTGAGGTTAGGGTTAGGGTTAGAGTAAGGTTTAGGGTAAGGGTAAGGGTTAGGGCTAGGGTTGGGTTTAGGGTTAGAGTTAGGGTTAGGGTTACGGTAAGGGTAAGGGTTAGCGTTATGGCTAGGGTTAGGTTAGGGTAAAGGTTAGGGTGAGATTAAGGGTAAGGGTAAGGGTTAGGGTTAAGGTTAGGGTTAGGGTTAGGGTAAGTGTAAGGGTTAGGGTTAGGGTTAGGGTTAGGATTAAGGTTGATGTTAGGGTTAGTGTTAGTGTTAGGGTTAGGTTAAGGGTTAGGGATAGGGTTAGGGTTAGGGTGAGATTAAGGGTAAGGGTAAGGGATAGGGTTAAGGTTAGGGTTAGGGTTAGGGTAAGTGTAAGGGTTAGGGTTAGGGTTAGGTTTAGGATTAAGGTTGACATTAGGGTTAGTGTTAGGGTTATGGTAAGGGTTAGGGTTAGGGTTAGGTTTAGGGTAAGGGTATGGTGTAGGCTTAGGGTTAGGGTTAGGGTTAAGTTTGAGGTTAGGGTTAGGGGTAGCGTAAGGGTAGGTTTAGGGAAAGTGTATGGGTTAGGGTTAGGGTTAGGGTTAGGGTAAGTATTAGGGTTATGGTTAGGGTTAGGGTAAGGGTTAGGTTTAGGGTTATGGTTAGCATTAAGTTTAGGGTTAGGGTTAGGGTAAGTGTAAGGTTAAGTGTTAGGGTTAGGGTTAGGGTTACGGTTAGGGTTAGGGGTTAGGGTTAGTGTTAGGTTTAGGGTTAGGGTTAGAGATAGGGTTAGGTTTAGGATAATGGTTAGGGTTAGGGTTAGGGTAAGGGGAAGGGTTAGGTTTAGGGTTAGGGTTAGGATTAGGGTTAGGGTTAGGGTAAGGGTTAGGGTTAGCGTTAGGGTTAGATTTAGGGTTAGGGTTAAGGTTGAAGTTAGGGTTTGGGTTAGGGTAAGGGTTAGGGTTAGGGTTAAGGTTTAGGTAGGGTTACGGTTAGGGTTAGTGTAGGTTTATTGATAGGGTAACGGTTAGGGTTAGGGTTAGGGTAAGTGTAAGGGTTAGGGTTAGGGTTAGGATTAGGGTAGGGGTTAGGGTTAGGTGTAGGGTTAGGGTGAGGGTAAGTGTTAGGGATAGGGTTAGAGTTAGGGTTAGGGTTAGGGTAAGGGTTAGTTTTACGGTTAGGGTTAAGTGTTAGGGTTAGGGTAAAGATTAGGGTTAGGTTTAGGGTTAAGGTTATGGTTAGGGTTAGTGTGAGGGTTAGGGTTAAGTTTAGAGTTAGGGTTTGGGTAAGGAAAGGGTTCGGCTTAGGGTTAGTGTAGGTTTACTGAAAGGGTAAGGGTTAGGGTTAGGGTTAGGATAAGGGTAAGCATTAGGGTTAGGTTTAGGGTTAGGGTAAGGGTCAGGTTTAGGGTTTAGGGTTAGTGTTATTGTTAGGTTAAGTGTTAGGTTTAGGGTTAGGGTTAGGGTAAGGGTTACAGTAAGGGTTAGGGTAATGGTAAGGGTTAGGGTTAGGGTTAGGGTTAGGGTAAGGGTTACAGTAAGGGTTAGGGTAATGGTAAGTGTTAGGGTTAGGGTTAGGGTTAGGGTAAGGTTTAGGGTTAGGGTTAGGGTTAGGGTTAGTTTTAAGGTTGCAGTTATGTTTAGGGTTAGGGTTAGGGTAAGTGTTAGGGTTAGGGTTAGGGTTAGGTTTAGTGCTGCGCTTAAGTTTAGGGTAAGTGTAAGGGTTAGGGTTAGGGTTAGGGTTAGGGTAAGGGTTAGGG
>JANJXV010000686.1:165000-177500 GCA_024803745.1 Megascapheus bottae | reverse complement strand
GTTAGCGTTATTGTAGGGGTTAGGGAAAGGGTAAGTGTTAGGGTTAGGGTTAGGGTTAGGATAAGGGTAAGGGTTAGGTTTAGGATTAGGGTTAGCGATTAGAGTTAGGGTTAGGGTTAGGGTTAGGTTTAGGGGTAAGGGTTAGGCTTAGGGTTAGTGTAGGGTTAGGTTATGTAATGGTTAGGGTTAGGTTTAGTGTAAGGGTAAGGATTAGGTTTATTGTTAGGGTTAGGGTTAAGGTTAGGGTTAGGGTAAGTGTAAGGGTTAGGGTTAGGGTTAGGGTTAGGGTAAGGGTTAGGGTTAGGGTTAGGGTTGGGGTTAGGGTAAGGGTAAGTGTTAGGGTTAGGGTTAAGGTTAGGATAAGGGTAATGGTTAGGATTAGGGATAGGGTTAGGGGTTAGGGTTAGTGTTAGGGATAGGGTTAGAGTAAGGGGTTAGGGTTAGGCTAGGGTTACGTTTAGGGTTATGGTAAGGGTTAGGGTTAGGGTAATGGTAAGGGTTAGGGTTAGGGTTAGGGTTAGGTTTAGGTGTTAGGGATAGGGTTAGTTTTAGGGTTAGGTTTAGGGTTAGGGTTAGGCTAAGTGTAAGGGTGAGGGTTAGGGTTAGGGTTATTTTTAGGGTTAGGTTTAGGGTTAGGTTTAGGTTTAGGTTTAAGGTTGAGGTTAGGGTTAGGGTTAGGGTTAGGGTAAGGGTTAGAGTTAGGGTTAGGGTAAAGTTTAGGGTTAGGGTTAGGGTTAGGGTTAGGCTAAGGGTAAGGGATAGGGTTAGCATTATGGTAAAGGTTGAGGTTAGGGTTAGGGTTAGAGTAAGGGTTAAGTTTAGGGTTAGGGTACGGGTTAGGGTTAGGGTTAGGGTTAGGGTTAGGGTAAAGGTAAGTGTTAGGGTTAGGGTTAGGGTAAGGTTAGGGTTAGGGTTAGGTTTAGTTTTGGGGTTAAGGTTAGGGTTAGAGTAAGGGTTACGGATAAGGTTAGGGTTAGGTTTAGGGTTAGGGTTAGGGTTAGGTTTAGGGTTAGGGTAAGGGTAAGTGTTAGGGTTAGGGTTAGGGTTAGGGTTAGGGTAGGGTTAGGGTTTAGAGTTAGTGTTAGGGTTAGGGTGAGCGATAGGGATAGTGTTAGGGTTAGGTTAGGATAAGGGTAAGGGTTAGGGTTAGGGGAGGGTTAGGGTTTAGGCTTAGTGTTAGGGTTAGTGTTTGGATTAGTGTTAGTGTTAGGGTTAGGCTAAGGGAAACGGTTATGGTTAGTGTTAGGTTTAGGGTTATGGTTAGGTTTAGGGTTGGGGTTAATGTTAGGGTTAGGGTTAGGGTAAGGGTAAGGATTCGGGTTAGGGTTAGGGTTTGGGTTAGGATTAGGGTAAGGGTAAGGGTTAGGGTTAGGGTTAGGGTTAGGATTAGAGTTAGGGTTAGGGGTTACGGTTAGCGTTAGGGTTACGGTTAGGGTTAGGGTAAGGGTTAGGTTAAGTGTTAGGGTTAGGGTTAGGGGTTAGGGTTAGGGGTTAGGGTTAGGATTACTGTTAGTGTTAGGGTTGTGTTAAGGGTTAGGGTTAGGGTTAAGATAAGGGTTAGGGTTAGGGTTAGGTTTAGGGTTAGGGTAAGGGCAAGGGTTATGGTTATTGCTAATGTAAGGGTAAGGGTTAGGGTTAGGGTTAGGTTTAGGTTTAGGGTAAGTGTAAGGGTTCGGACTAGGGTTAGGGAAAGCGTTAGGGTTAGGGTTAGCGTTAGGGTAGGGGTTAGGGAAAGGGTAAGTGTTAGGGTTAGGGTTAGGATAAGGGTAAGGGTTAGTGTGAGGGTTAGGGTTAGCGGTTAGGGTTAGGGTTAGGGGTAGGATTAGGTTTAGGGGTTATGGTTAGGGTAGGGTTGGGTTTAGGTAAGAGTTATGGTTAGGTTTAGGGTAAGGGTAAGGTTTAGGGTTATTGTTTGGGTTAGGGTTAAGGTTAGGGTTAGGGTAAGGGTAAGGGTTAGGGTTAGGGTTAGGGTTAGGTTTAGGGTTAGGGTAAGGGTAAGTGTTAGGGTTAGGGTTAGTGTTAGGGTTAGGGTTAGGGTAAGGATCAGGGTTAGGGTTAGGGTTAGGGTTGGGGTTAGGGTAAGGGTAAGTGTTAGGGTTAGGGTTAGGGTTACGATAAGGCCAAGGGTTAGGATTAGGGGTTAGGGTTAGGGTTAGGGTTAGGGTTACGGTTAGGGTTAGGGTTAGGGTAAGGGTTAGGGTTAGGGTTAGGCTCAGGTTAAGAGTAAGGGTTAGTGTTAGGGTAAGGGTAAGGGTTAGGGTTAGGGGTAGGTTTAGGTTAAGGTTTAAGGTTGAGGTTAGGGTTAGAGTTTGGGTTAGGGTAAAGGTTGAGGTTAGGGTTAGGGTTAGAGTAAGGGTTAGGGTTAGGGTTAGGGTTAGGGTTAGGTTTAGGGTTAGGGTTAGGGTAAGTGTTAGGGTTAGGGTTGGGGTTAGGGTTAGAGTAAGGTTTAGGGTTAGGGATAAGGTTAGAGTTAGGGTAAGGGTTAGGGTTAGGGTTAGGTTTAGTGTTGGGGTTAAGGTTAGGGTTAGAGTAAGGGTTACGGTTAGGGTTAGGGTTAGGTTTAGGGTTACGGTTAGGGTTTGGGTTATGGTTAGGGTAAGGGTATGTGTTAGTGTTAGGGTTAGGGTTAGCGTAAGGGTAAGGGTTAGGTTTAGGGTTAGGGTTAAGGTTAGGTTTAGGGTAAGGTAAGGTTTAGGGTTAGGGTTAGGTTTAGAGTTGGGGTTAACATTAAGGTTAGGGTTACGGTAAAGGTAAGGATTAGAGTTAGGGTTAGTGTTAGGGTTACGGTTAGGTTTAGGGTTAATGTAAGGGTAAGTGTTAGGGTGAGGGTTTGGTTTAGGATAAGGGTAAGGGTTAGGGTTAGGGTAGGGTCATGTTTTAGGGTTAGTGTTAGGGTTAGGGTGAGGGTTAGTGTTAGTGTAAGGGTTAGGGTTAGGGTTAGCGTTAGGGTATAGTGTTAGTGTCAGGGGTAGGGTTAGGGATAGTGTTAGTGTTAGGGTTAGGCTAAGGGTAAGTGTTAGGTTTAGGGTTAGTGTTAGGCTTAGGGTTAGAGTTAGTTTTAGGGTGGGGGTTAAGGTTAAGGTTAGGGTTAGGGTAAGGGTAAGGATTCTGGTTAGGGTTAGGGTTTGGGTTACGGTTAGGGTTAGGGTAAGTGTTAGGTTTAGGGTTAGGTTTAGGGTTAGGTTTAGGGTTAGCGGTTAGGGTTAGGGGTTAGGGCTAGGACTAGGGTAAGTGTTAAGGTTATGTTTAGGGTTAGGTTTAGGTTAGGGTTAGGATTAAGATATGGGTTAGGGTTAGGTTTAGGTTTAGGGTAAGGGCAAGGGTTATATTTAGGGTTAGGTTTAGGGTTAGTCTAAGGGTAAGGGTTAGGGTTAGGGTTAGGTTTGGGTTAGGGTTAGGGTTAGGGTTATGGTTATGGTAAGGGTATGTGTTAGTGTTAGGGTTAGCGTTAGGGTTAGCGTTAGGGTAAGGGTAAGGGTTAGGTTTAGGGTTAGGGTTAAGGTTAGGTTTAGGGATAGGTAAGGTTTAGGGTTAGGGTTAGGTTTAGAGTTGGGGTTAAGGTCAAGGTTAGGGTTACGGTAAGGGTAAGGATTAGGGTTAGGGTTAGTGTTAGGTTTAGGGTTAGGGTTAGGGTTAGGGTTAGGGTAAGGGTAAGTGTTAGGGTTAGGGTTAGGTTTTAGGGTTAGTGTTAGGGTTAGGGTGAGGGTTTGGGTTAGTGTAAGGGTTAGGGTTAGGATAAGGGTAAGGGTTAGGGTTAGGGTAGGTTTAGGGTATAGGGTTAGTGTTAGGCTTAGGGTTAGTGTTAGTGTTAATGTTAGGTTTAGGCTAAGGGTAAGTGTTAGGGTTAGGGTTAGTGTTAGGGTTAGGGTTAGGGTTAGTTTTAGGGTGGGGGTTAAGGTTAAGGTTAGGGTTAGGGTAAGGGTAAGGATTCTGGTTAGGGTTAGGGTTTGGGTTAGGGTTAGGGTAAGGGTAAGGGTTAGGGTTAGGGTTAGGGTTAGGGGTTACGCTTAGCGTTAGGGGTTAGGGTTATGGTTAGGGTTACGGTTAGGGTTAGGGTAAGGGCTAGGTTTAGGGTTAGGCTTAGGGTTAGCGTTAGGGTTAGAGGTTAGGGTTAGGGGTTAGGATTAGGACTAGGGTTAGTGTTAGGGTTATGTTTATTGTTAGGGTTAGGGTTAAGATAAGGGTTAGGGTTAGGGTTAGGTTTAGGGTTACGGTAAGGGCAAGGGTTATATTTAGGGTTAGGCTAAGGGTAAGGGTTAGGGTTAGGGTTAGGTTTAGGTTTAGGGTAAGGGTAAGTGTTAGGGTTAGGGTTAGGGTTCGGGTAAGGGTTAGGATTAGGGTTAGCGTTAGGGTAGGGGTTACGGAAAGGGTAAGTGTTAGGGATAGGGTTAGGGTTAGGATAAGGGTAAGGGTTAGTGTTAATGTTAGGCTTAGCGGTTAGGGTTAGGGTTAGGGTTAGGGGTTGGTTAGGGTTAGGGTTAGGGTAGGGTTAGGTTTAGGTAAGGGTTAGGGTTGGGTTTAGGGTAAGGGTAAGGTTTAGGGTTATTGTTAAGGTTAGGGTTAGGGTAAGGGTAAGGGTTAGGGTTACGGTTACGTTTAGGTTTAGGGTAAGGGTAAGGGTTAGGGTCAGTGTTAGGGTTAGGGTTAGGGTAAGGATTAGTGTTAGGGTATGGCTAGGGTTGGGGTTAGGGTAAGGGTAAGTGTTAGGGTTAGGGTTAGGGTTAGGATAAGGGTAAGGTTTAGGGTTAGGGTTAGGGTTAGGGTTAGGGGTTAGGGTTAGCGTTAGGGTTAGGGTTAGGGTTACGGGTTAGGGTTAGGGTTAGGGTTATTTTTACGGTTATGGTAAGGGTTAGGGTTAGGGTTTGGGTTAGGGTAAGGGTAAGGGTTAGTGTTAGCATTAGGGTTAGTGTTAGGTTTAGGGGTTAGGTTTAGGGTTAGGGTTAGGGTTACATTTAGGGTTAGGGTTAGGGTAAGAGTAAGGGTTAGGGTTAGGTTTAGGTTTATTTTTAGGGTTAGGGTTAGGGTAAAGGTAAGTGTTAGGGTTAGGGTTAGGTTTAGGTTTAGGTTTCAGGTTGAGGTTAGGGTTAGGGTTAGGTTTAGGGTAAGGGTTAGGGTTAGTGTTAGGGTTAGAGTAAAGGTTAGATTTATGGTTAGGTTAAGTGTTGGGGTTAAGTTTAGGGTTAGAGTAAAGGTTACGGTTAGGGTTAGGGTTAGGGTTAGGATTAGGGTTACGGTTAGGGTTAGGGTTATGGTTAGGGTAAGGGTATGTGTTAGTGTTAGGGTTAGGGTTAGGGTTAGCGTTATGGTAAGGGTAAGGGTTAGGGTTAGGTTTAGGGTTAGATTAGGGTTAGGATAAGGATTACCGTTAGGTTTAGGGTTAGGGTAAGGGTAAGTGTTAGTGTTAGTTTTAGGGTTAGGGTTAGGGTAAGGGTTAGGATTAGGGTAAGGGTTAGGTTTAGAGTTAGGGTAAGGGTAAGGGTTAGGGTTAAGGTTAGGGTTACGGTTAGGTTTAGGGTTAGAATTAGGGTTAGGGTAAGGGTAAGGGTTAGGGTTAAGGGTAGGGTTAGGGGTAGGGTCATGGTTAGGGTTAGGGTAAGGGTAAGGGTTAGGGTTAGGGTTACGTTTAGGTTAAGAGTTAGGGTCAGGGTTAGGGTTAGGGTTAGGGTTAGGGGTTAGGGTTAGGGTTAGGGTTAGGGTTAGGTTTAGGGAAAAGGTTAGTTTTAGGGGTTAGGGTTAGTGTTCGGTTAGGTTAAGGGTTAGGGTTAGGGTTAGGGTAAGGGTAAGAGTTAGGGTTAGGGTTAGGTTTAGGTTAAGAGTTAGGGTAAGGGTTAGGGTTAGGCTTAGGGTTAGGGGTTAGGGTTAGGGTTAAGGTTAGGTTTAGGGTTAGGATTAGTGTTAATGTAAGGGTAAGGGTTAGGGTTAATGTTAGGGTTAGGGTTATCTTCATGGTTTGGGTTAGGGTAAGGGTAAGGGTTAGGGTTAGGGTTAGGTTTAGGTTAAGATTTAGGGTCAGGGTTAGGGTTAGGGTTAGGGGTTAGGGTTAGGGTTAGGGTTAGGGTTAGGTTTAGGGAAAGGGCTAGGGTTAGGGGTTAGGGTTAGTGTTCGGTTAGGTTAAGGGTTAGGGTTAGGGTTAGGGTTAGGGTAAGGGTTAGGGTTAGGTTTAGAGTTGATGTTAACGTTAAGGTTAGGGTTACGGTAAGGGTAAGGATTAGAGTTAGGGTTAGTGTTAGGGTTACGGTTAGGTTTAGGTTTAATGTAAGGGTAAGTGTTAGGGTTAGGGTTTGGTTTAGGGTTAGGGTAAGTGTAAGGGTTAGGGTTAGGGTTAGGGTTAGGTTTTAGGGTTAGTGTTAGGGTTAGGGTGAGGGTTAGGATAAGTGTAAGGGTTAGGGTTAGGGTAGGGTTAGTGTATAGGGTTAGTGTTAGGGGTAGGGTTAGGGTTAGTGTTAGTGTTAGGGTTAGGCTAAGGGTAAGTGCTAGGTTTAGGGTTAGTGTTAGGGTTAGGGTTAGAGTTTGTTTTAGGGTGGGGATTAGGGTTAGGGTTAGGGGTTAAGGTTAGCGTTAGAGGTTAGGGTTAGGGTTAGGGTTACGGTTAGGGTTAGGGTAAGGGTTAGGTTTAGGGTTAGGGTTAGGGTTAGGTTTAGGGTTAGGGGTTAGGGTTAAGTGTTAGGGCTAGGACTAGGGTTAGTGTTAGGGTTATGTTTAGGGTTAGGTTTAGGTTTAGGGTTAGGGTTAAGATATGGGTTAGGGTTAGGTTTAGGTTTAGGGTAAGGGCAAGGGTTATATTTAGGGTTAGGGTTAGGGTTAGGGTTAGTCTAAGGGTAAGGGTTAGGGTTAGGGTTAGGTTTGGCTTAGGGTTAGGGATAGGGATATGGTTAGGGTAAGGGTATGTGTTAGTGTTAGGGTTAGGGTTAGGGTTAGCGTTAGGGTAAGGGTAAGGGTTAGGTTTAGGGTTAGGGTTAAGGTTAGGTTTAGGGATAGGTAAGGTTTAGGGTTAGGGTTAGGTTTAGAGTTGGGGTTAAGGTCAAGGTTAGGGTTACTGTAAGGGTAAGGATTAGGGTTAGGGTTAGTGTTAGAGTTATGGTTATGGTTACGGTTAGGGTTAGGGTAAGTGTTAGGGTTAGGGTTAGGGTTTAGTGTTAGTGTTAGGGTTAGGGTGAGGGTTTGGGTTAGTGTAAGGGTTAGGGTTAGGATAAGGGTAAGGGTTAGGGTTAGGGTAGGTTTAGGTTATAGGTTTAGTGTTAGGGTTAGGGTTAGTGTTAGTGTTAGTGTTAGGTTTAGGCTAAGGGTAAGTGTTAGGGTTAGGGTTAGTGTTAGGGTTAGGGTTAGGGTTAGGGGTTACGCTTAGCGTTAGGGGTAAGGGTTAGGTTTAGGGTTAGGCTTAGGGTTAGGGTTAGGGTTAGAGGTTAGGGTAAGGGGTTAGGATTAGGACTAGGGTTAGTGTTAGGGTTATGTTTATGGTTAGGGTTATGGTTAGGGTTAAGATAAGGGTTAGGGTTAGGGTTAGGGTTAGGGTAAGGGCAAGGGTTATATTTAGGGTTAGGCTAAGGGTAAGGGTTAGGGTTAGGGTTAGGTTTAGGTTTAGGGTAAGGGTAAGGGTTAGGGTTAGGGTTAGGGTTCGGGTAAGGGTTAGGGTTAGGGTTAGCGTTAGGGTAAGGGTAAGGGTTAGGGTGAGGGTTTGGGTTAGTGTAAGGGTTAGGGTTAGGATAAGGGTAAGGGTTAGGGTTAGGGTAGGTTTAGGGTATAGGGTTAGTGTTAGGCTTAGGGTTAGTGTTAGTGTTAATGTTAGGTTTAGGCTAAGGGTAAGTGTTAGGGTTAGGGTTAGTGTTAGGGTTAGGGTTAGGGTTAGTTTTAGGGTGGGGGTTAAGGTTAAGGTTAGGGTTAGGGTAAGGGTAAGGATTCTGGTTAGCGTTAGGGTTTGGGTTAGGGTTAAGGTAAGGGTAAGTGTTAGGGTTAGGGTTAGGGTTAGGGGTTACGCTTAGCGTTAGGGGTTAGGGTTATGGTTATGGTTATGGTTAGGGTTAGGGTAAGGGTTAGGTTTAGGGTTAGGCTTAGGGTTAGGGTTAGGGTTAGAGGTTAGGGTAAGGGGTTAGGATTAGGACTAGGGTTAGTGTTAGGGTTATGTTTATGGTTAGGGTTATGGTTAGGGTTAAGATAAGGGTTAGGGTTAGGGTTAGGGTTAGGGTTAGGGTAAGGGCAAGGGTTATATTTAGGGTTAGGCTAAGGGTAAGGGTTAGGGTTAGGGTTAGGTTTAGGTTTAGGGTAAGGGTAAGGGTTAGGGTTAGGGTTAGGGTTCGGGTAAGGGTTAGGGTTAGGATTAGCGTTAGGGTAGGGGTTAGGGAAAGGGTAAGAGTTAGGGATAGGGTTAGGGTTATGATAAGGGTAAGGGTTAGTGTTAGGGTTAGGCTTAGCGGTTAGGGTTAGGGTTAGGGTTAGGGTCAGGGGTTGGTTAGGGTTAGGGTTAGGGTAGGGTTAGATTTAGGTAAGGGTTAGGGTTAGGTTTAGGGTAAGGGTAAGGTTTAGGGTTATTGTTAGGGTTAGGGTTAAGGTTAGGTTTAGGGTAAGGGTAAGGGTTAGGGTTAGGGTTACGTTTAGGTTTAGGGTAAGGGTAAGGGTTAGGATTAGTGTTAGGTTTAGGGTTAGGGTAAGGATTAGTGTTAGGGTTAGGGCTAGGGTTGGGGTTAGGGTAAGGGTAAATGTTAGGGTTAGTTTTAGGGTTAGGATAAGTGTAAGGTTTAGGGTTAGGGTTAGGGTTAGGGGTTAGGGTTAGCGTTAGGGTTAGGGTTAGGGTTACGGGTTAGGGTTAGGGTTAGGGTTACTTTTAGGGTTATGGTAAGCGTTAGGGTTAGGGATTGGGTCAGGGTAAGGGTAAGGGTTAGGGTTAGCATTAGGGTTAGGTTTAGGTTTAGGGGTTAGGTTTAGGTTTAGGGTTAGGGTTATGTTTAGGGTTAGGGTTACGGTAAGAGTAAGGGTTAGGGTTAGGGTTAGGTTTATTTTTAGGGTTAGGGTTAGGGTAAAGGTAAGTGTTAGGGTTAGTGTTAGGTTTAGGTTTAGGTTTCAGGTTGAGGTTAGGGTTAGGGTTAGGTTAAGGGTAAGGGTTAGGGTTAGGCTTAGGGTTAGGGTAAGGGTTAGGGTTAGGGTTAGGTTTACGGTTAGGTTTAGGTTTAGGGTAAGGGTAAGGGTTCGGTTAGGTTTAGGGTTAGGATAAGGGTAAGGTTTAAGGTTAGGGTTAGGGTTAGGTTTAGGTTTAGGTTTAGGGTTAGGGTTAGGGTAAGGGTAAGGTTTAGGGTTAGCGTTAGGGTTAGGATAAGGGTAAGGTTTAGGGTTAGGGTTAGGGTAAAGGGAAGGTTTAGGTTTAGGGTTAGGATTAGGTTTAGGGTAAGGGTTAGGGTTAGGTTTAGGTTTAGGGTTAGGGTTAGGGTAAGGGTAAGGGTTAGGGTTAGGGTTAGGGTAAGGGTAAGGGTAAGTGTTAGGGTTAGTGTTAGGATTAGGTTTAGGGTAAGGGTTAGGGTTAGATTTAGGTTTAGGGTTAGGTTTAGGGTTAGGGTAAGGGTAAGGTTTAGCGTTAGGGTTAGGGTAAGGGTAAGGGTAAGTGTTAGGGTTAGTGTTAGGATTAGGTTTAGGGTAAGGGTTAGGGTTAGGTTTAGGGTAAGGGTAACGGTAAGGATTAGGGTTATGGTTTGGGTTAGGTAAGGATAAGGGTTTGGGTTAGGATTTAGGTTTAGGGTTAGGTTTAGGTTTAGGGTAAGGGTAAGGTTTAGGGTTAGGGTTAGGGTAAGGGTTAGGGTTGGGGTTAGGGTTAGGTTTAGGGTTAGGGTTATGGTTAGAGTAAGGGTTAGGATTAGGGTTAGTTGTTGGGGTAATTTTAGGGTTAGGGTTAGGGTTAGGGTTAGGGTAAGAGTTAGGGTTAGTATTAGGTTTAGGGTTAGGATTAGGGTTTGGGATAGATTAAGGTTAAGGGTTAGGGTTAAGATTAGGGTTAGGGTTAGGGTTAGGGTAAGGGTAAGGGTTAGGGTTAGGTTTAGGGTTAGGGTTAGGGTAAGGTTAAGGGATAGGTTTAGGGTTAGTTTTTGGTTTAGGGTTAGGGATAGGGTTAGGGAGTAGGGAAAGGATAAGGGTTAGGGTTAGGTTTAGGGTTAGGGTAAGTGTTCGGGTTAGAGTAAGGGTAAGGGTTAGGGTTAGGTTTAGGGTTAATGTTAGGGGAAGGTTAAGGCTTAGGGTAAGGGTTAGGGTTAGTTAAGGGATAGTGTTAGGGTTAGGGTTAGAGTAATGGTAAGGCTTAGGTTTGGGTTAGGGTAAGGTTTGGAGTTATGGTTAGGGTTAGGGTTAGGAAAGGATAAGGGTTAGGGTTAAGGATAGGTTTACGGTTAGTGTTAGGGTTAAGGTTAGGGTTAGAGTTAGGGTAAGAGTAAGGGTTAGGGTTGGGTTTAGGGTAAGCGTTAGGGTTAGGGTAAGGGTAAGGGTTAGGGTTAGGGTTATGGTTAGGGTTAGGTTTAGGGTTAGGGTTAGGGTTAGGGTTAGTGTAATGGTAAGGGTTAGGGTTAAGTTTAGGGTTAGGGTTAAGTTTAGGGTTAGGCTTAGGGTTAGGGTTAGGGTAACGGTTAGTGTTAGGATTAAGGTTAGGGTTAGTGTAAGGGTAAGGGTTAGGGTTAGGGTTAGGGTTAGGTTTAGGGTTAGGGTTAGGTTAGGGTTAAGGTAAGGGTTATGTTTATGGTTACAATTAGGGTTAGGTTAAGGGTAAGGGTTAGGGTTAGGGTTAGGTTTAGTGTAGGGTTTAGGGTAAGGTTAAGTGTTAGGGTTAAGGTTAGGGTTAGGATAAGGGTAAGAGTTAGGTTTAGGGTTAAGGTTAGGTATTAGGGTTAGGGTTAGGGTTAGGGTTAGGGTTAGGTTTAGGGTAAGGTTACGGGTTAGGGTTAAGGTTAGGATTAGGGTAAGGGTAAGGGTTAGGGTTAGGGGTTAGAGTTAGTGTTAGGTTTAGGTTAAGGGTTAGGGTTAGGGTTAGGGTTAGGATAAGGTTTAGCGTTAGGGTTAGGATTAGGGTTAGGGTTAAGTTTAGTGTTAGGGAAAGTGGTAGGTTTAGGATTAAGGTTAGAGTTAGCATTAGGGTAAGGTTTAGTGTTAGGGTTAGGGTTAGGGTAAATGTTAGGGTTCGGTGTGGGGTTAGGGTTTGGTTAGGATAAGGTTTAGTGTTAAGGTGATTGTTAGGGTTGGGTAAGGGTTAGGGTTAGGTTTAGGATTAGGGTTAGGTTTAGGGTAAGGTTACCGGTTAGGGTTAAGGTTAGGAGTAGGGTAAGGGTAAGGGTTAAGGTTAGGGTTAGGATTAGGTTTAGGGTAAGGGTTAGGGGTTAGGGTTAGAGTAAGTTTTAGGGTTACTGTTAGGGTTACGTTTAGTGTAAGGTTTAGGGTTAGGGTTAGGGTTAAGTTAAGGCTAAGTGTTAGGGTTAGTGTTAGGGATATTGTAAGTGTAAGCGTTAGGGTTAAGGTTAGGGTTAGGGTTAGTTTTAGGGTTAGGGTTAGGATTATGGTAAGGGCAAGGGTTAGGGTTAGGATTAGTGTTAGGTTTAGGTTTAGGGTTAGGGTTCGGGTAAGGGTTAGGGTTAGGGTTAGGCTTACGGTTAGGTTTAGGGTTACGGTTAGGGTTAGCGTTAGGATTAGTATAAGGGTAAGGTTTAGGGTTAAGGTTAGGGTTATGGTTAGGGTTAGCATTAGGGTAAGGCTAAGGGTAAGGTTTAGGGTTAGAGTTAGGGTTAAGGTAAGGGTAAGGGTTAGGGTTAGGATTAGGTTTAGGGTAAAGGTTAGGGTTAGGTTTAGGGTAAGGATAAGGGTAAGATTTAGGGTTATGTTTAAGGTTAGGGTAAGGATAAGGGTTAGGGTTAGGGATAGGTTTAGGGTTAGGTTTAGGGTTAGGATTAGGGTAAGGGTTAGTGTTAGGTTTAGTTTTAGGGGGAAGGTTAGGGTTAGGGTTAGGGTAAGGGTAAGGGTTTGGTTAGGGTTAGGGTTAGGGTAAGAATTAGGGTTAGGGTTAGGTTTAGGGTTAGGATTAGTGTTAGGGATAGGTTAAGGGTTAGGGTTAGGGTTAAGGTTAGGGTTAGGGTTCGTGTAAGGGTTAGGGTTAGGGGTTAGGTTTAAGGTTAGTTTTCGGGTAAGGGTTAGGGTGAGGGGTTAGGTTTAAGCTTAGGGTAAGGGTTAGGGTTAGTGTTAGGGATAGGATTAGGGTAAGGGTTAGGGTTAGGTTAAGTGTTATGTTTATGGTTAGGATTAGTGTTAGGGTTAGGGTAAGGGTAAGTGTTAGTGTTAGGGTTAGGGTTAGGTTTAGGGTAAGGATTAGGGTTACGTTTAGGGTTAGGGTTAGGGTAAAGATAAGAGTTAGGATTAGGGTTAGGGTTAGGTTTAGGGTTAGGGTTAGGGATAGGGTTAGGGTTAGGGTAAGGGTAAGGGTTAGGGTTAGGTTTAGGTTAGGGTAAGGGTAAGGGTTAGGGTTAGGTTTATGGTTAGGTTTAGGT
>JANJXV010000686.1:150000-162500 GCA_024803745.1 Megascapheus bottae | reverse complement strand
GGGTTAGTGTTAAGGTTAGGGTTAGGTTAAGGGTTAGGGTTAGGGTAAGGGTTATGGTTAGGGTTAGGGTTAGTGTTACGTTTAGGGTTAGGGTTAGGGTAAGGGTAACGGTTAGGTTTAGAGTTAGGGTTAGGTTTAGGGTTAGGGTAAGGTTACGGGTTAGGGTTAAGGTTAGGATTAGGGTAAGGGTAACGGTTAGGTTTAGGGTTAGGGTTAAGTTTAGGTTTATAGTTAGGGTTCGGGTTAAAGGTTAGGGTTAGGGTTAGGGTAAGGGTAAGGGTTAGGGTTAGGGTTAGGTTTAGGTTTATAGTTAGGGTTAGGGTTAGGGTAAGGTTAAGGTTTAGGGTTAAGTTTAGGGTTAGGGTTAGGTTTAGTGTTAGAGTTAGGGTTAGAATTAGGGTTAGGGTAAGGGTAAGGGATATGGTTAGGGTTAGGGTTCGGGTAAGGGTTAGGGTTAGGGTTAGGGTAAGGTTTAGGGTTAGGGTTAAGGTTAGGTTAGGGTAAGGGTAAGGTTTAGGGTTAAGGTTAGGGTTAGGGTTAGGTTTAGTGTTAGGGTAAGGGTAAGTGTTAGGGTTAGGGTTAGGGTTAAGGTAAGGGTAAGGGTTATGGTTAGCGTTAGGATTAGTTTTAGGGTAAGGGGTAGGGTTAGGTTTAGGGTAAGGGTAACGGTAAGGATTAGGGTTATGGTTTGGGTTAGGGTAAGGATAAGGGTTAGGGTTAGGGTTAGGGTTAGGTTTAGGGTTAGGTTTAGGGTTAGGGTAAGGGTAAGGTTTAGGGTTAGGGTAAGGGTAAGGTTTA
Source organism: Megascapheus bottae (assembly GCA_024803745.1). Taxonomy (NCBI): domain Eukaryota; kingdom Metazoa; phylum Chordata; class Mammalia; order Rodentia; family Geomyidae; genus Megascapheus; species Megascapheus bottae. Next base: position 161,702 of record JANJXV010000686.1, on the reverse strand, counting down.
GGGTTAGGGTTAGGGTAAGGGTTAGGGTTAGGGTTAGGGTTAGGTTTAGGGTTAGGGTTAGGGTTAGAGTAAGGGTTAGGGTTAGGATTAGTTTTTGGGGTAAGGTTAGGGTTAGGGTTAGTGTATGGGTAAGGATTAGCTTACGGTTAGGGTTAGGGTAAGGGTTAGGGTTAGGGTTAGTTTTAGGGTTAGGATTAGGATTAGGGTTAGGGTAAGGGTAAGGGTTAGGGTTAAGGTTAGGGTTAGGGTTAGGGTAAGGGAAAGGGTTAGGGTTAGGTTCAGGGTTATTCTTAAGGTAAGGGTAAGGGTTCTGGTTAGGGTTAGGTTTAGGGTTTGGGTTAGTTTAGGGTAAGGATAAGTTTTAGGGTTAAGGTTAGGGTTAGGATTAGGTTTAGGGTTAGGGTAGGGTTAGAGTAAGGGTAAGTGTAAGGGTTAGGTTTAGGATTAGGGTTAGGTTTAGGGTTATGGTTTGGTAAGGGTAAGGGTTAGATTTAGAGTTAGGGGTAGGGTTAGGGTAAGGGTTAGGGTTAGGGTTAGGGTTAGAGTTAAAATTAGGGTTAGGTTAAGGGTAAGGGTTAGGGTTAGGGTTAGGGTTAGGGTTCGGGTAAGGGTTAGGGTTAGGGGTTAGTTTTAAGGTTAGGTTTCGGGTAAGGGTTAGGGTTAGGGGTTAGGTTTAAGGTTAGGGTAAGGGTTAGTGTTAGTGTTATTGTTAGGGTTAGGGTAAGGGATAAGGTTAGGGTAAGTGTTATGGTTATGGTTAGTGTTATGGTTAGGGTTAGGGTAAGGGTAAGTGTTAGTGTTAGTGTTAGGGTTAGGGTAAGGGTTAGGGTTAGGGTTAGGGTTTGGTTTAGGGTTGGGGTTAAGGTTAGGGTAAGGGTTAGGGTAAGGGTAACGGTTAGGGTTAGGGTTAGGGTTAGGTTTAGGGTTAGGGTAAGGGGAAGGGATAGGTTTTGGTTTAGGGTTAGGCGTTACGGTTAGAGTTAGGTTTAGGATTAGGGTTAGAGTAAGGGTAAGCGGTAGGGTTAGGTATAGGGTTAGGGTTAGGGTTAGGTTTATCGTAAGGATTAGGGTTAGGGTTAGGGTTAGGGTTAAGTTTAAGGATAGGTTTAGAGTAAGGGTAAGGGTTAGGTTAGGGTTAGGGTTAGGGTTAGGGTAAGGGTTAGGGTTAGGGTTAGGTTTAGTTAAGGGTTAGTGTTAGGGTTAGGGTTAGGGTAATGGTAAGGATTAGGTTTGGGTTAGGGTTAGGTTTGTGGTTAGGGTTAGGGTTAGGGTTAGGAAAGGATAAGGGTTAGGGTTAAGGATAGGTTTACGGTTAGGGTTAGGGTTAAGGTTAGGGTTAGAGTTAGGGTAAGAGTAAGGGTTAGGGTTGGGTTTAGGGTTAGCGTTAGGGTTAGGGTAAGGGTAAGGGTTAGGGTTAGGGTTATGGTTAAGGTTAGGTTTAGGGTTAGGGTTAGGGTTATGGTTAGTGTAAGGGTAAGGGTTAGAGTTAAGTTTAGGCTTAGGGTTAAGTTTAGGGTTACGGTTAGGGTTAGGGATAGGGTAACGGTTAGGGTTAGGATTAAGGTTAGGGTTAGCGTAAGGGTAAGGGTTAGGGTTAGGGTTAGGGTTAGGTTGAGGGTTAGGGTTAGGTTTAGGGTTAGGGTTTGGTAAGGATAAGGGGTAGGTTTAGAGTTAGGGGTAGGGTTAGGTTAAGGGTAAGGGTTAGGGTTAGGGTTAGGGTTAGGGTTCTGGTAAGGGTTAGGGTTAGGGGTTAGGTGTAAGGTTAGGTTTCGGGTAAGGGTTAGGTTTAGGGGTTAGGTTTAAGCTTAGGGTAAGGGTTAGGGGTAGTGTTAGAGTTATGGTTAGTGTAAGGGTTAGGGTTAGGGTAAGGGTTATGTTTATGGTTAGGGTGAGTGTTAGGGTTAGGGTAACGGTAAGTGTTAGTGTTAGGGTTAGGGTTAGGTTTAGGGTAAAGATTAGGGTTACGTTTAGGGTTAGGGTTAGGGTAGGGATAAGGGTTAGGGTTAAGTTTATTGTTAGGGTTAGGTTTAGTGTTAGAGTTAGGGTTAGGGTTAGGGTTAGGGTTAGGGTTATGTTTAGGGTTTGGGTTAGGTTTAGGGTTAGGGTAAAGGGAAGGGTTAGGGTTCTTGTTAGGGTTAGGATTAGGGTAAGGGTAAGGCTTAGGTTTAGGGTTAGGGTAAGGGTAAGGGTTAGGGTTAGGGTTAGGGTTAGGGTAAGGGTTAGGGTTAGGGTTAGGGTTAAGGAAAGGATAAGGGTTAGGTTTAAGGTTAGGTTTAGGGTTACGGTTAGGGTTAAGGTTAGGGTTAGGGTTAGGGTAAGAGTTAGGGTTAGGTTTAGGTTTAGGGTTAGGGTTAGGGTTAGGGTATGTTGAAGGTTAGAGCTAGGGTTAGGGTCAGGTTTAGCATTAGGGTAAGGGTAAGGGTTAGGGTAAGTGTTAGGGTTAAGTTATGGGTAAGGTTTAGGGTTAGGTTTAGGGTTAGGTTTAGAGTATGGGTTAGGGTTAGGGTTAGTGTTAGGGTTAGGGTAAGGGATAGGTTTAGGGTTAGAGTTAGGTTTAGGTTTAGGGTTAGGGTTAGGGTTAGGTTTAGGGTTAGGGTTAGGATTAGGGTTAGGGTTAGGGTAAGGGTTACGGTTAGGGATTGGGTTAGGATTAGGGTTAGGGTTAGGGTTAAGGATAGGGTTAGGGTTAGGGTAAGGGTAAGGATTAGGTTAGGGTTAGGGTTAGGGTTAGGGTAAGGGTTAGGGTTAAGTTTACTTTTAGGGTTAGGGTTAGGTTTAGGGTTAGGGTAAGGGGAAGGGTTAGGGTTAATGTTAGGGTTAGAGTTAGGGTTAGAGTAAGGGTTAGGTTTAGGTTTAGGTTTAGGGTTAGGGTTAGGGTAAGGGAAAGGCTTAGTTTTAGGGTTAGGGTAAGGGTAAGGGTTAGGGTTAGGGTTGGTTTAGGGTAAGGGTTAAGGTTAGGGTTAGGGTTAGGGAAAGGATAAGGGTTAGGTTTAAGGTTAGGTTTAGGGTTAGGGTTAGGGTTAAGGTTAGGGTTAGTGTTAGGTTAAGAGTAGGGGTTAGGTTTAGGTTTAGGGGTAGGGTTAGGGTTAGGGTAAGTGTATGTTGAAGGTTAGAGCTAAGGTTAGGGTCAGGTTTAGCATTAGGGTAAGGGTAAGGGTTAGTGTAAGGGTTAGGTTAAGGTAAGGGTAAGGGTTAGGGTTACGTTTAGGGTGAGTTTTAGGGTATGGGTTAGGGTTAGGTTTAGGGTAAGGGTAAGGTTTAGGGTTAGGGTTAGGGTTAGGGTAAGGGTAAGTGTTACGGTTAGGTTAGGTAAGGGTTAGGTTTATGTTTTGGGTAAGGGTAAGGGTTAGGGTTAGGGTTAGGTTTAGGGTAAGGGTTATTGTTAGGGTTAGGGTTAAGATTGGGCTTAGGGTAAGGGTAAGTGTTATGGTTAGGGTGAGGGTTAGGGTAAGGGTTAGGGTTAGGGTTAGGGTTAGGAGTTACGGTTAGGGTTAGTTTTAGGGTTATGGTTAGGGTAAATATAAGTGATAGGGTTAGGGATAGGGTTAGGGTTAGGGTTAGGTTTAGGGTTAGGGTTAGGATAAGGGTAAGTGGCACGGTTAGGGTTAGGGTTAAGGTTAGGGTTAGGGTTAGGATTAGGGTTAAGGTAAGGGTAAAGGTTAGAGTTAGGGTAAGGGTAAGTTTTATGGTTAAGGTTAGGGTTAGGGTTAGGTTTAGTGTTAGGGTTAGGGTTAGGGTTAGGGTTAGGGTAAGGGTAAGGGTTAGGGTTAGGGTTGGTTTAGGGTAAGGGTTAAGATTAGGGTTAGGGTTAGGGAAAGGATAAGGGTTAGGTTTAAGGTTAGGTTTAGGGTTAGGTTTAGGGTTAAGGTTAGGGTTAGTGTTAGGTTAAGAGTAGGGGTTAGGTTTAGATTTAGGGGTAGGGTTAGGGTTAGGGTTAAGGAAAGGATAAGGGTTAGGTTTAAGGTTAGGTTTAGGGTTACGGTTAGGGTTAAGGTTAGGCTTAGGGTTAGGGTAAGAGTTAGGGTTAGGTTTAGGTTTAGGGTTAGGGTTAGGGTAAGGGTATGTTGAAGGTTAGAGCTAGGGTTAGGGTCAGGTTTAGCATTAGGGTAAGGGTAAGGGTTAGGGTAAGTGTTAGGGTTAAGTTATGGGTAAGGGTTAGGGTTAGGTTTAGGGTTAGGTTTAGGTTATGGGTTAGGGTAAGGGTTAATGTTAGGGTTAGGGTAAGGGATAGGTTTAGGGTTAGAGTTAGGTTTAGGTTTAGGGTTAGGGTTAGGGTTAGGGTTAGGTTTAGGGTTAGGGTTAGGATTAGGGTTAGGGTTAGGGTAAGGGTTACGGTTAGGGATTGGGTTAGGATTAGGGTTAGGGTTAGGGTTAAGGATAGGGTTAGGGTTAGGGTAAGGGTAAGGATTAGGTTAGGGTTAGGGTTAGCGTTAGGGTAAGGGTTAGGGTTAGGTTTACTTTTAGGGTTAGGGTTAGGTTTAGGTTTAGGGTAAGGGGAAGGGCTAGGGTTAATGTTAGGGTTAGAGTTAGGGTTAGAGTAAGGGGAAGGGTTAGGTTTAGGTTTAGGGTTAGGATTAGGGTAAGGGAAATGCTTAGTTTTAGGCTTAGGGTAAGGGTAAGGGTTAGGGTTAGGGTTGGTTTAGGGTAAGGGTTAAGGTTAGGGTTAGGGTTAGGGAAAGGATAAGGGTTAGGTTTAAGGTTAGGTTTAGGGTTAGGGTTAGGGTTAAGGTTAGGGTTAGTGTTAGGTTAAGAATAAGGGTTAGGTTTAGGTTTAGGGGTAGGGTTAGTGTTAGGGTAAGTGTATGTTGAAGGTTAGAGCTAAGGTTAGGGTCAGGTTTAGCATTAGGGTAAGGGTAAGGGTTAGTGTAAGGGTTAGGTTAAGGTAAGGGTAAGGGTTAGGGTGACGTTTAGGGTGAGTTTTAGGGTATGGGTTAGGGTTAGGTTTAGGGTAAGGTTTAGGGTTAGGGTTAGGGTTAGGGTAAGGGTAAGTGTTACGGTTAGGTTAGGTAAGGGTTAGGTTTAGGTTTAGGGTAAGGGTAAGGGTTAGGGTTAGGGTTAGGTTTAGGGTAAGGGTTATTGTTAGGGTTAGGGTTAAGATTGGGCTTAGGGTACGGGTAAGTGTTATGGTTAGGGTGAGGGTTAGGATAAGGTTAAGTGTTAGGGCAGGGTTAGGGTTAGGTGTTAGGGTAAGGGTTAGGGTTAGGGTTAGGGTTAGGAGTTACGGTTAGGGTTAGTTTTAGGGTTATGGTTAGGGTAAGTATAAGTGGTAGGGTTAGGGATAGGGTTAGGGTTAGGGTTAGGTTTAGGGTTAGGGTTAGGATAAGGGTAAAGGGCACGGTTAGGGTTAGGGTTAAGGTTAGGGTTAGGGTTAGGATTAGGGTTAAGTTAAGGGTAAAGGTTAGGGTTAGTGTAAGGGTAAGGTTTATGGTTAAGGTTAGGGTTAGGGTTAGGTTTAGTGTTAGGGTTAGGGTTAGGGTTAGGGTAAGGGTAAGGGTTAGGGTTAGGGTTAGGGTTAGGGTAAGGGTAAGGGTTAGGGGTAGGGTTAGGGTTAGGGTAAGGGGTAGGGTTAGGTTTAGGGTTAGGTGTAGGGTAAGGGTTAGGGTTAGAGGTTAGAGTTAGTGTTAGGGTTATGTTAAGGGTTAGGGTTTGGGTTAGGGTTAGGGTTAGGATAAGGGTTAGCGTTAGGGTTACTGTTAGGGTTATTGTAAGGGTTAGGGTTAGGGTTAGGGTTAGGTTTAGGGTAAGTGTTAGGGTTAGGGTTAGGGTTCGGGTAAGTGTTAGGGTAAGGTTTAGGGTTAGGGTTCGGGTTAGTGTTAGGGTAAGGTTTAGGGTTAGGGTTAGGATTAGGGTTAGGGTAAGTGTCAGGGTTAGCGTTAGGGTTAGGGTTAGGCTAAGTGTAAGGGTTAGGTTTAGGTTTAGGTTTAGGGTTAGAGTTAAGGTTAGGGTTAGGATAAGCGTTAGGGTTAGGGTTAGGGTTACGGTTAGGGTAAGGGTAAGTGTTAGTGTTAGGGTTAGGGTTAGGGTTAGGTTTAGAGTTGGGGTTAAGATTAGGGTTAGGGTTAGGGTGAGGGTTAGGGTTAGGGTTAGGATAAGGGTAAGCTTTAGGGTAAGGGTTAGGGTTAGGTTTAGGGTAAGGGTAAGGTTTAGGGTTATGGTTAGGGTTAGGGTTAGGGTAAGGTAAGGGTTAGGGTTAGGGTTAGGTTTAGGGGTTAGGGTTAGGTTAGGGTAAGGGCAAGGTTTAGGGTTAGGAATAGGGTTAGGTTTATGGTAAGGGTTAGGGTTAGGGTTGGTGTTAGGGTAAGGGTAAGTGTTAGGGTTATGTTTAGGGTTAGGATAAGGGAAGGGTTAGGGTTAGGGTTAGGTTTAGGGGTTAGGGTTAGGTTAGGGTTTGTGGTTAGGGTTAGGGTTAGGGTTAGGGTTAGCATAAGGGTTAGGGTTATGGTTAGGCGTTACGGTTAGGGTTAGTTTTAGGGTTATGGTTAGGGTAAGTGTAAGTGATAGGGTTAGGGATAATGGTTAGGGTTAGGGTTAGGTTTAGGGTTAGGGTTAGGATAAGGGTAAGGGGCAGGGTTAGGGTTAGGGTTAAGGTTAGGGTTAGGGTTAGGGTTAGGGTTAGGTTTAAGTTTAGGTTTATGGTTACAGTTAGGGTTAGGGTGAGGGTTAGGATAAGGGTATGCGTTATGGTTAGGGTTAGGGTTAGGGTTAGCGATAGGGTAAGTGTTTGGGTTAGGGTTAGGGTTAAGGTAAGGGTAAGGGTTAGGGTTAGGGTTAGGATTAGGTTTAGGGTAAGGGTTAGGGTTAGGGTTATGGTTATGGTTAAGGTAAGTGTAAGGGTTAGGGTTAGGGTTAGGATTAGTTTTAGGGTAAGGGTTAGGGTTAGGGTTAGGGTTATGGTTAAGGTAAGGCTAAGGGTTAGGTTTAGGGTTAGGGTTAGGGTTAGGTTAAGGGTAAGTGTAAGGGTTAGTTTTAGAGTTAGGTTTAGGGTTAGGGTAAGGGTAAGGGTTAGGGTTAGGGGTAGGGGTAGGGGTTTCGGTTAGGGTTAGGTTTAAGGTTGGGGTTAGGGTAAGGGTAAGGTATAGGTTTAGGGACAATGTTAGGGTTAGGGTTAGGTTAGGGTTAGGTTTAGGTTTAGGGTAGCGTTATGATAAGGGAAAGGGTTAAGTTAGGATTAGGGTTAGGGTTACGGTAAGGGTTCGGGTTAGGTTTAGGGTTAGGTTTAGGGTTAGGGTAAGGTTTAGGGTTAGTATACGGATAAAGGTTAGGTTAGGGTTAGGGTTAGGGTTAGGTTAAGGGTTAGGGTTAGGGTTAGCGTTAGGTTTAGGTTTAGGATTAGGGTTAGGGTTAGGGTAAGGGTAAGGTTTAGGGTTAAGGTTAGGTTTAGTGTTAGGTTTAGGGTTAGGTTAAGGGTAAGGGTTAGGGTTAGGTTTACGGTTAGGGTTAAGGTAAGGGTAAGGGTTAGGTTTACGGTTAGGGTTAGGATTAGGGTTAGGGTTAGGGTTAGGGTTAGTGTAAGGGTAAGGGTTAGGGTTAGGTTTAGGGTTAGGGTTAGGGTTACGGTAAGGGTAAGGGTTAGGGTTAGGGTTACTGTTAGGTTTAGGGTTAGGGTTAGGGTTAGGGTAAGGGTAAGGTTTAGGGTTAACGTTAGGGTTAGGGTTAGGTTTAGGGTTAGGGTAGCGTTACGATAAGTGAAAGGGTTAAGTTAGGATTAGGGTTAGGGTTATGGTAAGGATTTGGCTTAGGTTTAGGTTTAGGTTTAGGGTTAGGGTAAGGTTTAGGGGTAGGGTTAGGATTAGGGTTAGGGTAAGGGTTAGGGTTAGGGTTAGGGTAAGGATTATGCTTAGGGTTAGGGTTAGGTTTAGTGTTAGGGTAAGGGAAAGTGTTAGTGTTAGGGTTAGGGTTAGCGTTAGGGTAAGGTTTAGGCTTAGGGTTAGGTTTAGGTTTAGGGTTGGGTTTAAGGTTAGGGTTAGGGTTAGGGGAAGGGTAAGGGTTAGTTTTAGTGTTAGGGTTAGGGTTAGGGTAAGGGTAAGGGTTAGGGTTAGGTTTAGGGACAAGTGTTACGGTTAGAGGTAGGTTTAGGGTTAGGGTTAGGGTAAGGGTAAGGGATAGAGTTAGGGATATAGTTAGGGTTAGGGTTAGGTTTAGGGTTAGGGTAAGGGTAAGGGTTAGGGTTAGAGTTAGGGTTAGGTTTGGGTTTAGGGTTAGTGTTTGCGTAAGGGTAAGGTTTAGGTTAGGGTTAGGTTTAGGGTTAGGGTAAGGGTTAGGGTTAGGGTTAGGATAAGGTAAGGGTTAGGGTTAGGTTTAGGGTTAGGTTTAGGGTAAGGGTAAGGGTGAGGGTTAGGGTTAGGGTTAGGTTTAGGTTTAGGGTTAGCGTTAGGTTTAGGGTTAGGGTAGGGTTAGGTTAAGGGTAAGGGTTAGGGTTAGGATTAGGGTTAGGGTTAGGGTAAGGGTCAGGTTTAGGGTTAGGGTTAGGTTTCGGGTTATGGTTAGGGTAAGGGTAAGGGTTAGGTTTAGTGTTAGGGTTAGGGTTAGGTTTAGGGTTAGGGTTAGGGTTAGTGTTAGCTGTTAGGGTTAGGGTTAGGGTTAGAGGATAGGGTTAGGGTTAGGTTTAGGGTTAGGTTTATTGTAAGGGTTAGGGTAAGAGGGTAGAGTTAGTGTTAGGATTAGGTTAAGGGTTACGGTTAGGGTTAGGTTAGGGTTAGGGTTAGGGTAAGGGTTAGTGTTAGGTTTCGTGTTAGGGTTAGGTTAAGGGTTAGCGTTAGGGTTAGGGTTAGGGTTAGGATTAGGGTTAGGGTTTGGGTTAGAGTTAGGGTAAAGGTAAGAGTTATGGTTAGGGTTAAGTTTAGGGGTTACGGTTAGGGTTAGTTTAAGGGTTAGGGGTAGGGTAAGGGTAAGGGATAGGGTTAGGGATAGGGTTAGGTTTAGGGTTAGGTTTAGGGTTAGAGTTAGGGTTAGGATAAGGGTTAGGGTTAGGGTTAGGGTTAGGGTAAGGTTAAGGGTTAGGGTTAGGGTTAGGGTTAGGGTAAGAGTAAGGGTTAGGGTTAGGGTTAGGGTTAGGTTTAGGGTTAGGGTTAGGGTTAGGGTTAGGGTTAGGGTTATGGTTAGGGTTAGAGTAAGGGTTAGGGTTAGAGTTAGGGTTAGGGTTAGGGTAAGGGTAAGGGATAGGGTTAGGGTTAGGGTTAGGGTTATGGTTAGGGTTAGAGTAAGGGTAAGGGTTAGGGTTAGAGTTAGGGTTACGGTTAAGGTTAGGGTTAGTGTTTGCGTAAGAGTAAGGTTTAGGTTAGGGTTAGGTTTAGGGTTAGGGTAAGGGTTAGGGTTAGGATTAGGGTTAGGGTTAGTGTAAGGGTTAGGTGTAGGGCTAGGGTAAGGGTTAGGGTTAGGGTTAGGGTTAGGGTTAGGGTTAGGTTTAGGGTTAGGGTTAGGTTTAGGTTTAGGATTAGAATAGGGTTAGGGTAAGGGTAAGGGTTAGGGTTAGGATTAGGGTTAGGGTTAGGGTAATGGTTAGGTTTAGGGTTAGGTTTAGGTTTCGGGTTATGGTTCGGGTAAGGGTAAGGGTTAAGTTTAGAGTTAGGGGTAGGGTTATTGTAAGGGTAAGGGTTAGGGTTAGGGTTAGGGTAAGGGTTAGCGTTAGGCTTACGGTTAGGTTTAGAGTTAACGTTAGGGTTAGTTAAGGGTTAGGGTTAGGGTTAGGTTTAGGGTAAGGGTTAGGGGATAGGGTTAGGGTTGGGTAAGGTTTATGGTTAGGGTTAGGGTTAGGTTAAGGGTAAATATTAGGGTTAGGTTTAGGGTTAGGTTTAGGGTTAATTTTAGGGGTAGGGTTAGTGTTAGTTAATTGTAAGGGTTAGGGTTAGGATTAGGGTTAGGGTTAAGGTAAGGGTTAGAGATAGGGTTAGGGTTAGGCTTAGGTTTAGGGTTAGGGTTAGAGTAAGGGTTAGGGTTAGGGTTAGGGTTAGGTTTAGTGTTGGGGTTAAGGTTAGGGTTAGGGTAACGGTTAGGGTTAGGGTTAGGTTTAGGGTTATGTTTAGTGTTATGGTTAGGGTTAGGGTTAAGATTAGGGTAAGGGTAAGGTTTAGGTTTAGGTTTAGGTTTAAGGTAAGGGTAAGGGTTAGGGTAAGGGTTAGATTTAGGGTAAGGGTTAGGGTTTGATTTAGAGTAAGGGTAAGGTTTAGGGTTACGGTTAGGGTTAGGTTAAGGGTAAGTGTAAGGGTTAGAGTTAGGGTGAGGGTTATGTTTAGGGTTAGGGTCAGGGTAAGGGTTAGGGTTAGGGTTAGGGTTAGGGTAAGGGTTAGGGTTAGGTTTAGGGTTAGGGTAGAGGTTGGGGTAAGGGTAAGTGCTGGGGTAAGGTTTAGAGTTAGGATAAGGGTAAGGGTTAGGGTTAGGGTTAGGACTAGGGGTTAGTGTTAGGGTTAGGGGTTATGGTTAGGGTTAGGAAAAGGGTAAGGGTAGGGTTATGGTTAGGGTAAGGGTAAGGGTTAGGGTTAGGGTTAGGGTTATGTTAAGGTTTGGCGTTAGGGTTAGGGTTAGGGTTAGGGTAAGTGTTAGGGTTAGGGTTAGGGTTAGGGTTAGGGTAAGATTTAGGGTAAGGTTTAGTGGTAGGGTTATGGTTAGGGTTAGGGTAAGGTTTAGGGTAAGGTTTAGTGGTAGGGTTAGGGTAAGTGTTAGGGTTAGGTTTAGGGTTAGGTTTAGGGTTAGGGTTAGGGTTAGGGAAAGGGTAAGATTTAGGGTTAGGGTTAGGGATAGGTTTAGGGTTAGGATAAGGGTTAGGGTTAGGGTTAGGTTTAGGGTTAGGGTTATGGTTAGGGTAAAGATAAGTGTTAGTGCTAGGGTTAGGGTTAGGGTAAATGTTAGGGTAAGGGTTAGGGTTCCGGTTAGGGTTAGGGTTAGGTTTATGGTTAGTTTTAGGCTTAGGGTTAGGGTTAGGGTTAGGGTAAGGGATAGGGTTCAGTTTAGGGTTAGGTTTAGGGTTAGGTTTAGGGTAAGGGTTAGGGTTAGGGTTAGGGTTAGGTTTAGGGAAAGTAAGGGTTAGGGTTAAGGTTAGGTTTAGGGTTAGGGTTAGGGTTAGGGTTAAGGTTAGGGAAAGTAAGGGTTAGGTTTAAGGTTAGGTTTAGGGTTAGGGGTAGGGTTAGGGTTACGGTAAGGGTAAGGGTTAGGGTTAGGTAAGGTTAGGGTTAGGGTAAGTGTAAGGGTTAGGGTTAGGGTTAGGTTTAGGGTTAGGGTTAGGGTTAGGGTTAGGGTAAGGGTAAGGTTTAGGTTTAAGGTTATGGTTAGGGTTAGGTTTCGTGTTAGGATTAGGGTTAGGGTTAACGTTAGAGTTACTTAAGGGTAAGGTTAGGGTTAGGTTTAGGGTTAGGGTTACGGTTAGGATAAGAGTTAGGGGTTAGGGTTAGGGTTAGGGTAAGGTTTAGGGTTAGGGTTATGGTTAGGTTAAGGGTAAATATTAGGTTATGGTTATGGTTAGGTTTAGGGTTAATTTTAGTGTTAGGGTTAGGGTTAGTTAATTGTAAGGGTTACTGTTAGGATTAGGATTAGGGTTAAGGTAAGGGTTAGAGATAGGGTTAGGGTTAGGGTTAGGTTTAAGGTTAGGGTTAGGGTAAGGGTAAGGGTTAGGGTTAGGGTTAGGGTTAGGTTTTGTGTTGGGGTTAAGGTTAGGGTTAGGGTAATGGTTAGGGTTAGGGTTAGGGTTAGGGTAAGGGTTATGCTTAGGG
>JANJXV010000686.1:127500-147500 GCA_024803745.1 Megascapheus bottae | reverse complement strand
TGTTTGGGGTTAGGGTTAGGGTTAGCATTAGTGTAAGGATTAGGGGTTAGGGTTAGGGTTAGGGTAAGGTTTAGGGTTAGGGTTAGGGTTAGGTTAAGGGTAAATATTAGGGTTAGTGTTAGGGTTAGGTTTACGGTTAATTTTAGGGTTAGGGTTAGGGTTAGTTAAATGTAAGGGTTAGGGTTAGGATTAGGGTTAGGGTTAACGTAAGGGTTAGAGATAGGGTTAGGGTTAGGGTTAGGTTTAGGGTTAGGGTTAGGGTAAGGGTAAGGGTTAGGGTTAGGGTAGGGTTAGGTTTAGTGTTGGGGTTAAGGTTAGGGTTAGGGTAATGGTTAGGGTTAGGGTTGGGTTTAGGGTTATGTTTAGTGTTAAGGTTAGGGTTAGGGTTAGGATTAGGGTAAGGGTAAGATTTAGGTTTAGGGTTAGGTTTAAGGTAAGGGTTAGGGTTAGGGTTAGGGTTAGATTTAGGGTAAGGGTTAGGGTTAGGGTTAGAGTAAGGGTAAGGTTCAGGGTTATGGTTAGGGTTTGGGTAAGGGTTAGGGTTTAGGTTAGGGTTAGGGTTAGGGTAAGTATTAGTGTAAGGGTTAGGGTTCAGGTTAGGGTTAGGGTTAGGGTTAGTTTTAGGCTTATGTTTAGGGTTAGGGTTAGGGTAAGGGTAAGGGTTAGGGTTCAGGTTAGGGTTAGGTTTAGGGTGAGGGTTAGGGTAAGGGTTAGGGTTAGGGTTAGGGTTAGGGTTAGGGAAAGTAAGAGTTAGGGTTAAGGTTAGGTTTAGGGTTAGGGTTAGGGTTATTGTTAGGGTTAAGGTAGGGTTAGGGTTACGGTAAGGGTAAGGGTTAGGGTAAGGAAAAGGTTTAGGGTTAAATTTATGGTTAGGGTTAGGGTTAGGTTTAGGATTAGGTTTAGGGTAAGGGTAAGTGTTATGTTTAGGTTTAGGGTTAGGTTTAGGTTTAGGGTTAGGGTTAGGGTTAGGGAAAGTAAGGGTTAGGGTTAAGGTTAGGTTTAGGGTTAGGTTTAGGGTTAGGGTTATTGTTAGGGAAAGTAAGGGTTAGGGTTAGGGTTAGGTTTAGGGTTAGGGTTAGGGTTAGGGTAAGGGTAAGGTTTAGGTTTATGGTTAGGGTTAGGTTTAGTGTTAGGGTTAGGGTTAGGGTTAGGGTTAGGGTTAACGTTAGGGTTAGTTAACGGTAAGGTTAGGGTTAGGTTTAGGGTTAGGGTTATGGTTAGGTTAAGGGTAAATGTTAGGTTATGGTTAGGGTTAGGTTTAGGGTTAATTTTAGTGTTAGGGTTAGGGTTAGTTAATTGTAAGGGTTAGGGTTAGGATTAGGATTAGGGTTAAGGTAAGGGTTAGAGATAGGGTTAGGGTTAGGGTTAGGTTTAAAATTAGGGTTAGGGTAAGGGTAAGTTTTCGGGTTAGGGTTAGGGTTAGGTTTAGTGTTGGGGTTAAGGTTAGGGTTAGGGTAACGGTTAGGGTTAGGGTTAGGTTTAGGTTTATGTTTAGTGTTAAGGTTAGGGTTTGGGTTAGGATTAGGGTAAGGGTAAGGGTAAGGTTTAGGTTTAGGGTTATGTTTAAGGTAAGGGTAAGGGTTAGGGTTAGGGTTAGATTTAGGGTAAGGGTTACGGTTAGGTTTAGAGTAAGGGTAAGGTTTAGGGTTACGGTTAGGGTTTGGGTAAGGGTTAGGGTTCAGGTTAGGGTTAGGGTTAGGGTAAGTGTTAGGGTAAGGGTTAGGGTTCAGGTTAGGGTTAGGGTTAGGGTTAGTTTTAGGCTTATGGTTAGGGTTAGGGTTAGGGTAAGGGTAAGGGTTAGGTTTCAGGTTAGGGTTAGGTTTAGGGTTAGGGTTAGGGTAAGGGTTAGGGTTAGGGTTAGGGTTAGGGAAAGTAAGGGTTAGGGTTAAGGTTAGGTTTAGGGTTAGGGTTAGGGTTAGGGTTAATGTTAGGGTTAGGGTTACGGTAAGGGTAAGGGTTAGGATTAGGTGTAAGGTTAGGGTTAGGGTAAGGGTTAGGGTTAGGGTTAGGGTTAAGTTTAGGGTTAGGGTTAGTTTTAGGGTAAGGGTAAGGGTTAGGGTTAGGTGTAAGGTTAGGGTTAGGGTTAGGTTTAGGATTAGGTTTAGGGTAATTGTAAGTGTTATGTTTAGGTTTAGGGTTAGGTTTAGGTTTAGGGTTAGGGTTAGGGTTAGGGAAAGTAAGGGTTAAGGTTAAGGTTAAGTTTAGGGTTAGGGTTAGGGTTAAGGTTAGCGTTAGGGTTACGGTAAGGGTAAGGGTTAGGTTTAGGTGTAGGGTTAGGGTTAAGGTAAGGGTAAGGGTTAGGGTTAGGGTTAGGGTTAGGTTTAGTGTTATGGTTAGGGTTAGGGTAAGGGTAAGGTTTAGGGTTAAGGTTATGGTTAGGGTTAGGTTTAGTGTTAGGGTTAGGGTTAGGGTTAGGGTTAGAGTTAACGTTAGGGTTAATTAAGGGTAATGTTTGGGGTTAGGGTTAGGGTTAGCATTAGGGTAAGGATTAGGGGTTAGGGTTAGGGTTAGGGTAAGGTTTAGGGTTAGGGTTAGGGTTAGGTTAAGGGTAAATATTAGGGTTAGTGTTAGGGTTAGGTTTACGGTTAATTTTAGGGTTAGGGTTAGGGTTAGTTAAATGTAAGGGTTAGGGTTAGGATTAGGGTTAGGGTTAACGTAAGGGTTAGAGATAGGGTTAGGGTTAGGGTTAGGTTTAGGGTTAGGGTTAGGGTAAGGGTAAGGGTTAGGGTTAGGGTAGGGTTAGGTTTAGTGTTGGGGTTAAGGTTAGGGTTAGGGTAATGGTTAGGGTTAGGGTTGGGTTTAGGGTTATGTTTAGTGTTAAGGTTAGGGTTAGGGTTAGGATTAGGGTAAGGGTAAGGTTTAGGTTTAGGGTTAGGTTTAAGGTAAGGGTTAGGGTTAGGGTTAGGGTTAGATTTAGGGTAAGGGTTAGGGTTAGGGTTAGAGTAAGGGTAAGGTTCAGGGTTATGGTTAGGGTTTGGGTAAGGGTTAGGGTTTAGGTTAGGGTTAGGGTTAGGGTAAGTGTTAGTGTAAGGGTTAGGGTTCAGGTTAGGGTTAGGGTTAGGGTTAGTTTTAGGCTTATGTTTAGGGTTAGGGTTAGGGTAAGGGTAAGGGTTAGGGTTCAGGTTAGGGTTAGGTTTAGGGTGAGGGTTAGGGTAATGGTTAGGGTTAGGGTTAGGGTTAGGGAAAGTAAGAGTTAGGGTTAAGGTTAGGTTTAGGGTTAGGGTTAGGGTTATTGTTAGGGTTAAGGTAGGGTTAGGGTTACGGTAAGGGTAAGGGTTAGGGTAAGGAAAAGGTTTAGGGTTAAATTTATGGTTAGGGTTAGGGTTAGGTTTAGGATTAGGTTTAGGGTAAGGGTAAGTGTTATGTTTAGGTTTAGGGTTAGGTTTAGGTTTAGGGTTAGGGTTAGGGTTAGGGAAAGTAAGAGTTAGGGTTAAGGTTAGGTTTAGGGTTAGGTTTAGGTTTAGTGTTAGGGTTAGGGTTAGGGAAAGTAAGGGTTAGGGTTAAGGTTAGGTTTAGGGTTAGGGTTAGGGTTAGGGTAAGGGTAAGGTTTAGGTTTATGGTTAGGGTTAGGTTTAGTGTTAGGGTTAGGGTTAGGGTTAGGGTTAGGGTTAACGTTAGGGTTAGTTAACGGTAAGGTTAGGGTTAGGGTTAGGATTAGGGTTACGATTAGGATAAGAGTTAGGGGTTAGGGTTAGGGTTAGGGTAAGGTTTAGGGTTAGGGTTATGGTTAGGTTAAGGGTAAATGTTAGGTTATGGTTAGGGTTAGGTTTAGGGTTAATTTTAGTGTTAGGGTTAGGGTTAGTTAATTGTAAGGGTTAGGGTTAGGATTAGGATTAGGGTTAAGGTAAGGGTTAGAGATAGGGTTAGGGTAAGGGTTAGGTTTAAAGTTAGGGTAGGGTAAGGGTAAGTTTTAGGGTTAGGGTTAGGGTTAGGTTTAGTGTTGGGGTTAAGGTTAGGGTTAGGGTAACGGTTAGGGATAGGGTTAGGTTTAGGTTTATGTTTAGTGTTAAGGTTAGGGTTAGGGTTAGGATTAGGGTAAGGGTAAGGGTAAGGTTTAGGTTTAGGGTTATGTTTAAGGTAAGGGTAAGCGTTAGGGTTAGGGTTAGATTTAGGGTAAGGGTTACGGTTAGGTTTAGAGTAAGGGTAAGGTTTAGGGTTACGGTTAGGGTTTGGGTAAGGGTTAGGGTTCAGGTTAGGGTTAGGGTTAGGGTAAGTGTTAGGGTAAGGGTTAGGGTTCAGGTTAGGGTTAGGGTTAGGGTTAGTTTTAGGCTTATGGTTAGGGTTAGGGTTAGGGTAAGGGTAAGGGTTCAGGTTAGGGTTAGGATTAGGGTTAGGTTTAGGGTAAGGGTTAGGGTTAGGGTTAGGGTTAGGTTTAGGGTTAATTTTAGGGTTAGGGTTAGGGTTAGTTAATTGTAAGGGTTAGGGTTAGGATTAGGGTTAGGGTTAAGGTAAGGGTTAGAGATAGGGTTAGGGTTAGGGTTAGATTTAGGGTTAGGGTTAGGGTAAGGGTAAGGGTTAGGGTTAGGGTTAGGGTTAGGTTTAGTGTTGGGGTTAAGGTTAGGGTTAGGGTAAGGGTAAGGGTTAGGGTAAGGGTTAGGTTTAGGTTTCGTGTTAGGGTTAGGTTAAGGGTTAGCGTTAGGGTTAGGGTTAGGGTTAGGATTCGGGTTAGGGTTTGGGTTAGAGTTAGGGTAAAGGTAAGGGTTATGATTGGGGTTAAGTTTAGGGGTTACGGTTAGGGTTAGTTTAAGGGTTAGGTTTAGGGTAAGGGAAAGGGAAAGGGTTAGGGATACGGTTAGGGTTAGGGTTAGGTTTAGGGTTAGGGTTAGGGTTAGGATAAGGGTTAGGGTTAGGGTTAGGGTAAGGTTAAGGGTTAGGGTTAGGGTTAGGGTAAGAGTAAGGGTTAGGGTTAGGGTTAGGGTTAGGGTAAGGGTTAGGGTAAGGGTAAGGATTAGGGTTAGGGTTAGGGTTAGGGTTATGGTTAGGTTTAGAGTAAGGGTAAGGTTTAGGGTTAGAGTTAGGGTTAGGGTTAGGGTAAGGGTAAGGGTAAGGGATAGGGTTAGGGATAGGGTTAGGGTTATGGTTATGGTTAGGGTTAGAGTAAGGGTAAGGGTTAGGTTTAGAGTTGGGTTTAGGGTTAAGGTTATGGATAGTGTTTGCGTAAGGGTAAGGTTTAGGTTAGGGTTAGGTTTAGGGTTAGGTTAAGGGTTAGGGTTAGGGTTAGAGTAAGGGTAAGTGTTAGGGTTAGGTGTAGGGTTAGGGTAAGGGTCAGGGTTAGGGTTAGGGTTAGGGTTAGGTTTAGGGTTAGGGTTAGGGTTAGGTTTAGGATTAGAGTAGGGTTAGGGTAAGGGTAAGGGTTAGGGTTAGGATTAGGGTTAGGGTTAGGGTAAGGTTTAGGTTTAGGGTTAGGATTAGGTTTCGGGTTATGGTTAGGGTAAGGGTAAGGGTTAAGTTTAGAGTTAGGGGTACGGTTAGCGTAAGGGTAAGGGTTAGGGTTAGGGTTAGGGTAAGGGTTAGCGTTAGGTTATGGTTAGGGTTAGAGTTAACGTTAGGGTTAGTTAAGGGTAAGGGTTAGGGTTAGGGGTAGGGTAAGGGTTAGGGGTTAGGGTTAGGGTTAGGGTAAGGTTTAGGGTTAGGGTTAGGGTTAGGTTAAGGGTAAATGTTAGGGTTAGGGTTAGGTTTAGGGTTAATTTTAGGGGTAGGGTTTGTGTTAGTTAATTGTAAGGGTTAGGGTTAGGATTAGGGTTAGGGTTAAGGTAAGGGTTAGGGTTAGGGTTAGGTTTAGGGTTAGGGTTAGGGTAAGGGTTAGGGTTAGGGTTAGGATTAGGGTTAGGGTTAAGGTAAGGGGTAGAGATAGGGTAAGGGTTAGGGTTAGGTTTAGGGTTAGGGTTAGGGTAAGGGTTAGGGTTAGGGTTAGGGTTAGGTTTAGTGTTGGGGTTAAGGTTAGGGTTAGGGTAACGGAATGGGTTAGGGTTAGGTTTAGTGTTAAGGTTATGGTTAGGGTTAGGATTAGGGTAAGGGTATGGTTTAGGTTTAGGTTTAGGTTTAAGGTAAGGGTAAGGGTTAGGGTTAGGGTTAGATTTAGGGTAAGGGTTAGGGTTAGGTTTAGAGTAAGGGTAAGGTTTAGGGTTACGGTTAGGGTTAGGTTAAGGATAAGTGTAAGGGTTAGTGTTAGGATTAGGGTTAGGGTTAGGGTTAGGGTTAGAAAAAGGGTAAGGGTTAGGGTTAGAGTTAGGGTTAGGGTTAGGGTAAGGGTAAGGGATAGGGTTAGGGATAGGGTTAGGGTTAGGGTTATGGTTATGGTTAGGGTTAGAGTAAGGGTAAGGGTTAGGGTTAGAGTTAGGGTTAGGGTTAATGTTAGGGATAGTGTTTGCGTAAGGGTAAGTTTTAGGTTCGGGTTAGGTTTAGGGTTAGGGTAAGGGTTAGGGTTAGGGTTAGGGTAAGGGTAAGTGTTAGGGTTAGGTGTAGGGTTAGGGTAAGGGTTAAGGTTAGGGTTAGGGTTAGGGTTAGGTTTAGGGTTAGGGTTTGATTTAGGTTTAGTATTAGAGTAGGGTTAGGGAAAGGGTAAGGGCTGGGGTTAGGAGTAGGGTTAGGGTTAGGGTTAGGGTTAGGTTTCGGGTTATGGTTAGGGTAAGGGTAAGGGTTAAGTTTAGAGTTAGGGGTAGGGTTAGCGTAAGGGTAAGGGTTAGGGTTATGGTTAGGGTAAGGGTTAGCGTTAGGGTTAATGTTAGGGTTAGAGTTAACGTTAGGGTTAGTTAAGGGTAAGGGTTAGGTTTAGGTTTAGGTTTAGGGTTAGGGTTAGGGTTAGGGAAAGTAAGGGTTAGGGTTAAGGTTAGGTTTAGGGTTAGGGTTAGGGTTAAGGTTAGTGTTAGGGTTACGGTAAGGGTAAGGGTTAGGGTTAGGTAAGGTTTGGGTTAGGGTAAGTGTAAGGGTTAGGGTTAGGGTTAGGTTTAGGGTTAGGGTTAGGGTTAGGGTAAGGGTAAGGTTTAGGGTTAAGGTTATGGTTAGGGTTAGGTTTAGTGTTAGGGTTAGGGTTAGGGTTAGGGTTAGGGTTAGGATAAGAGTTATGGGTTAGGGTTAGGGTTAGGGTAAGGTTTAGTGTTAGGGTTAGGGTTAGGTTAAGGGTAAATTTTAGGTTATGGTTATGGTTATGGTTAGGGTTAGGGTTAGTGTTAGGTTAGGGTTAGGGTTAGGGTTAGGGTTAGGTTTAGTGTTGGGGTTAAGGTTAGGGTTAGGGTAACGGTTAGGGTTAGGGTTAGGTTTAGGGTTAGGGTTAGGGTTAGGGTTAGGGTTAGGGTTAGTTAATTGTAAGGGTTAGGGTTAGGATTAGGGTTAGGGTTAAGGTAAGGGTTAGAGATAGGGTTAGGGTTAGGGTTAGGTTTAGTGTTAGGGTTTGGATAAGGGTAAGGGTTAGGGTTAGGGTTAGGGTTAGGTTTAGTGTTGGGGTGAAGGTTAGGGTTAGGGTAACGGTTAGGGTTAGGGTTAGGTTTAGGGTTATGTTTAGTGTTAAGATTAGGGTTAGTGTTAGGATTAGGGTAAAGGTAAGGGTAAGGTTTAGGTTAAGGTTAGGTTTAAGGTAAGGGTAAGGGTTAGGGTTAGGGTTAGATTTAGGGTAAGGGTTACGGTTAGGTTTAGAGTAAGGGTAAGGTTTAAGGTTACGGTTAGGGTTTGGGTAAGGGTTAGGGTTCAGGTTAGGGTTATTGTTAGGGTAAGTGTTAGGGTAAGGGTTAGGGTTCAGGTTAGGGTTAGGGTTAGGGTTACGGTTAGTTTTAGGCTTATGGTTAGGGTTAGGGTTAGGGTAAGGGTAAGGGTTAGGTTTCAGGTTAGGGTTAGGTTTAGGGTTAGGGTTAGGGTAAGGGTTAGGTTTAGGGTTAGGGTTATGTTAAGGGTTGGTGTTATGGTTAGGGTTAGGATAACGGTTAGCTTTAGGGTTATGGTTAGGTTTAGGGTAAGAGTTAGGGTTAGGGTTAGGGTTAGGTTAAGGGTTAGGGTTAGGGTTAGGTTAGGGTTAGGGTAAGGGTTAGGGTTAATTTTAGGTTTCGTGTTAGGGTTAGGTTAAGGGTTAGCGTTAGGGTTAGGGTTAGGGTTAGGGTTAGGTTAGGGTTTGGGTTTGAGTTAGGGTAAAGGTAAGGGTTATGGTTAGGGTTAAGTTCAGGGGTTACGGTTAGGGTTAGTTAAAGGTTAGGGTTAGGGTAAGGGAAAGGGATAGGGTTAGGGATAGGGTTAGGGTTAGGGTTAGGTTTAGGGTTAGGGTTAGGGTTAGGATAAGTGTTAGGGTTAGGTTTAGGGTTAGGGTAAGGTTAAGGGTTAGGTTTAGGGTTAGGGTTAGGGTTAGGATAAGTGTTAGGGTTAGGTTTAGGGTTAGGGTAAGGTTAAGGGTTAGGTTTAGGGTTAGGGTTAGGGTAAGAGTAAGGGTTAGGGTTAGGGTTAGGTTTAGGGTTAGGGTAACGGTTAGGGTAAGGGTAAGGGTTAGGGTTAGGGTTAGGGTTATGTTTAGGGTTAGGGTCAGGGTAAGGGTTAGGCTTAGGGTTAGGTTTAGGGAAAGGGTTAGGGTTAGGTTTAGGGTTAGGGTAGGGGTTAGGGTAAGTGTAAGTGTTGGGGTAAGGTTTAGAGTTAGGATAAGGGTAAGGATTAGGGTTAGGGTTAGGATTAGGGGTTAGGGTTAGGGTTAGGGTTAGGGGTTAGGGTTAGGGTTAGGGTTAGGAAAAGGGTAAGGGTAAGGGTAAGGGTAAGGGTTAGGGTTAGGGTTAGGGTTATGTTAAGGGTTGGGGTTAGGGTTAGGGTTAGGATAACGGTTAGCTTTAGGGTTATGGTTAGGTTTAGGGTAAGAGTTAGGGTTAGGGTTAGGGTAAGTGTTAGGATTAGGGTTAGTGTTAGGGTTAGGGTAAGGTTTAGGGTAAGGTTTAGTGGTAGGGTTAGGGTAAGTGTTAGGGTTAGTTTTAGGCTTAAGGTTAGGGTTAGGGTTAGGGTAAGGGTTAGGGTTCATGTTAGGGTTAGGTTTAGGGTTAGGTTTAGGGTAAGGGTTAGGGTTAGGGTTAGGGTTAGGTTTAGGGAAAGTAAGGGTTAGGGTTAAGGTTAGGTTTAGGGTTAGGGTTAGGGTTAGGGTTAAGGTTAGGGTTAGGGTTACGGTAAGGGTAAGGTTTAGGGTTACGGTTAGGGTAAAGGTAATTGTTAGTGTTAGGGTTAGGGTTAGGGTAAATGTTAGGGTTAGGTTTAGGGTTCCGGTTAGGGTTAGGGTTAGGGTTAGTTTTAGGCTTAAGGTTAGGGTTAGGGTTAGGGTAAGGGTTAGGGTTCATGTTAGGGTTAGGTTTAGGGTTAGGTTTAGGGTAAGGGTTAGGGTTAGGGTTAGGGTTAGGTTTAGGGAAAGTAAGGGTTAGGGTTAAGGTTAGGTTTAGGGTTAGGGTTAGGGTTAGGGTTAAGGTTAGGGTTAGGGTTACGGTAAGGGTAAGGTTTAGGGTTAGGTGTAAGGTTAGGGTTAGGGTAAGGGTAAGGGTTAGGGTTAGGTTTAGGGTTAGGGTTAGGTTTAGGGTAAGGGTTAGGGTTAGGGTTAGAGTAAGGGTAAGGTTTAGGGTTAAGGTTATGGTTAGGGTTAGGGTTAGGGTTAGGGTTAGGTTTAGGGTAAGGGTAAATGTTATGTTTAGGTTTAGGGTTAGGTTTAGGATTAGGGTTAGGGTTAGGGTTAGGGAAAGTAAGGGTTAGGGTTAAGGTTAGGTTTAGGGTTAGGGTTAGGGTTAGGGTTAAGGTTAGGGTTAGGGTGACGGTAAGGGTAAGGGTTAGGGTTAGGTAACGTTAGGGTTAGGGTAAGTGTAAGGGTTAAGGTTAGGGTTAGGCTTAGGTTTAGGGTTAGGGTTAGGGTTAGGGTAAGGGTAAGGATTAGGGTTAAGGTTATGGTTAGGGTTAGGTTTAGTGTTAGGGTTAGGGTTAGGGTTAGGATAAGAGTTAGGGGTTAGGGTTAGGGTTAGGGTAAGGTTTAGGGTTAGGGTTAGGGTTAGGTTAAGGGTAAATGTTAGGTTATGATTAGGGTTAGGTTTAGGGTTAATTTTAGGGTTAGGGTTAGGGTTAGTTAATTGTAAGTGTTAGGGTTAGGATTAGGGTTAGGGTTAAGGTAAGGGTTAGAGATAGGGTTAGGGTTAGGGTTAGATTTAGGGTTAGGGTTAGGGTAAGGGTAAGGGTTAGGGTTAGGGTTAGGTTTAGTGTTGGGTTTAAGGTTAGGGTTAGGGTAACGGTTAGGGTTAGGTTTAGGTTTAGGGTTATGTTTAGTGTTAAGGTTAGGGTTAGGGTTATGATTAGGGTAAGGGTAAGGGTAAGGTTTAGGTTTAGGGTTATGTTTAAGGTAAGGGTAAGGGTTAGGGTTAGGGTTAGATTTAGGGTAAGGGTTACGGTTAGGTTTAGAGTAAGGGTAAGGTTTAAGGTTACGGTTAGGGTTTGGGTAAGGGTTAGGGTTCAGGTTAGGGTTATTGTTAGGTTAAGTGTTAGGGTAAGGGTTAGGGTTCAGGTTAGGGTTAGGGTTAGTGTTAGGGTTAGTTTTAGGCTTATGGTTAGGGTTAGGGTTAGGTTAAGGCTAAGGGTTAGGTTTCAGGTTAGGGTTAGGTTTAGGGTTAGGGTTAGGGTAAGGGTTAGGGTTAGGTTTAGGGTTAGGGTTAGGGAAAGTAAGGGTTAGGGTTAAGGTTAGGTTTAGGGTTAGGGTTAGGGTTAGGGTTAGGGTTAATGTTAGGGTTAGGGTTACGGTAAGGGTAAGGGTAAAGGTTAGGTGTAAGGTTAGGGTTAGGGTAAGGGTAAGGGTTAGGGTTAGGGTTAGTGTTAGGGTTAGGTTTAGGTTTAGGGTTAGGGTTAGGGTTAGGGTTAGCGTAAGGGTAAGGGTTAGGGTTAGGTGTAAGGTTAGGGTTAGGGTTAGGTTTAGGATTAGGTTTAGAGTAAGGGTAAGTGTTATGTTTAGGTTTAGGGTTAGGTTTAGGTTTATGGTTAGAGTAAGGGTAAGGGATAGGGTTAGGGATAGGGTTAGGGTCAGGGGTAGGGTAAGGGTAAGGTTTAGGGTTAGAGTTAGGGTTAGGTTTAGGTTTAGGGTTAGTGTTTGCGTAAGGGTAAGGTTTAGATTAGGGTTAGGGTTAGGGTTAGGGTAAGGGTTAGGGTTAGGGTTAGGATAAGGTAAGGGTTAGGGTTAGGTTTAGGTTTAGGGTTAGGGTTAGGGTAAGGGTAAGGATGAGGGTTAGGGTTAGGGTTAGGTTTAGGGTTAGGGTTAGCGTTAGGTTTAGTGTTAGTATAGGGTTAGGGTAATGGTAAGGATTAGGGTTAGGATTAGGGTTAGGGTTAGGGTAAGGGTTAGGTTTAGGGTTAGGGTTAGGTTTTGGTTTATGGTTAGGGTAAGGGTAAGGGTTAGGTTTAGAGTTAGGGGTAGGGTTAGGGTAAGGGTAAGCGTTAGGGTTAGGTTTAGGGTTAGTGTTAGGTGTTAGGGTAAGGGTTAGGGTTAGAGGATAGGGTTAGGATTAGGTTTAGGGTTAGGGTTAGGATTAGGATAAGGGTTAGGGTTAGGGTTAGGGTTAGGGTAAGGTTAAGGGTTAGGGTTAGGGTTAGGGTTAGGGTGAGAGTAAGGGTTAGGGTTAGGGTTAGGGTAAGGGTTAGGGTAAGGGTAAGGGTTAGGGTTAGGGTTAGGGTTAGGGTTATGGTTAGGGTTAGAGTAAGGGTAAGGGTTAGGGTTAGAGTTAGGGTTAGGGTTAGGGTAAGGGTAAGGGATAGGGTTAGGGATAGGGTTAGGGTTAGGGTTAGAGTAAGGGTAAGGGTTAGGGTTAGAGTTAGGGTTAGGGTTAAGGTTAGGGATAGTGTTTGCGTAAGGGTAAGGTTTAGGTTAGGGTTAGGTTTAGGGTTAGGTTAAGGGTTAGGGTTAGGGTTAGGGTAAGGGTAAGTGTTAGGGTTAGGTGTAGGGTTAGGGTAAGGGTCAGGGTTAGGTTTAGGGTTAGGGTTAGGTTTAGGGATAGGGTTAGGGTTAGGTTTAGGATTAGAGTAGGGTTAGGGTAAGGGTAAGGGTTAGGGTTAGGATTAGGGTTAGGGTTAGGGTAAGGGTTAGGTTTAGGGTTAGGGTTAGGTTTCGGGTTATGGTTAGGGTAAGGGTAAGGGTTAAGTTTAGAGTTAGGGGTAGGGTTAGCGTAAGGGTAAGGGTTAGGGTTAGGGTTAGGGTAAGGGTTAGCGTTAGGGTTATGGTTAGGGTTAGAGTTAACGTTAGGGTTAGTTAAGGGTAAGGGTTAGGGTTAGGGTTAGGGTAAGTGTTAGGGGTTAGGGTTAGGGTTAGGGTAAGGTTTAGGGTTAGGGTTAGGGTTAGGTTAAGGGTAAATGTTTGGGTTAGGGTTAGGGTTAGGTTTAGGGTTAATTTTAGGTTTAGGGTTTGGGGTAGTTAATTGTAAGGGTTAGGGTTAGGATTAGGGTTAGGGTTAGGTTTAGTGTTGGGGTTAAGGTTAGGGTTAGGGTAACGGATAGGGTTAGGGTTAGGTTTAGTGTTAAGGTTATGGTTAGGGTTAGGATTAGGGTAAGGGTATGGTTTAGGTTTAGGTTTAGGTTTAAGGTAAGGGTAAGGGTTAGGGTTAGGGTTAGATTTAGGGTAAGGGTTAGGGTTAGGTTTAGAGTAAGGGTAAGGTTTAGGGTTACGGTTAGGGTTAGGTTAAGGGTAAGTGTAAGGGTTAGTGTTAGGGTTAGGGTTATGTTTAGGGTTAGGGTAAGGTTTAGGGTAATGTTTAGTGATAGGGTTAGGGTAAGTGTTAGGGTTAGGGTTAGTGTTAGATATAGGGTTAGGTTAGGGTGACGGAAAGGGTAAGATTTAGGGTTAGGTTTAGGGTTAGGTTTAGGGTTAGAGTTAGGGTTAGGGTTAGGATAAGGGTTAGGGTTAGGGTTAGGGTTAGGGTTACGGTTAGGGTAAAGGTAAGTGTTAGTGTTACGGTTAGGGTTAGGGTAAATGTTAGGGTAAGGGTTAGGGTTCCGGTTAGGGTTAGGGTTAGGGTTAGGGTTAGGGTTAGTTTTAGGCTTATGGTTAGGGTTAGGGTTAGGGTTAGGGTAAGGGTTAGGGTTCAGATTAGGGTTAGGATTAGGGTTAGGTTTAGGGTAAGGGTTAGGGTTAGGGTTAGGGTTAGGTTTAGGGAAAGTAAGGGTTAGGGTTAAGGTTGGTTTTAGGGTTAGGGTTAGGGTTAGGGTTAAGGTTAGGGTTAGGGTTACGGTACGGGTAAGGGTTAGGGTTAGGTATAAGGTTAGGGTTAGGGTAAGGGTAAGGGTTAGGGTTAAGTTTAGGGTTAGGGTTAGGTTTAGGGTTAGGCTTAGGGTTAGGGTTAGAGTAAGGGTAAGGTTTAGGGTTAAGATTATGGTTATGGTTAGGGTTAGGTTTAGGGTAAGGGTAAATGCTATGTTTAGGTTTAGGGTTAGGTTTAGGTTTAGGGTTAGGGTTAGGGTTAGGGAAAGTAAGGGTTAGGGTTAAGGTTAGGTTTAGAGTTAGGGTTAGGGTTAAGGTTAGGGTTAGGGTTACGGTAAGGGTAAGGGTTAGGGTTAGGTATGGTTAGGGTTAGGGTAAGTGTAAGGGTTAGGCTTAGGGTTAGGGTTAGGTTTAGGGTTAGGGTTAGGGTTAGGGTAAGGGTAAGGTTTAGGGTTAAGGTTATGGTTAGGGTTAGGTTTAGTGTTAGTGTTAGGGTTAGGGTTAGGGTTAGGTTTAGAGTTAACGTTAGGGTTAGTTAAAGGTAAGGGTTAGGGTTAGGGTTAGGATTAGGATAAGAGATAGGGATTAGGGTTAGGGTTAGGGTAAGGTTTAGGGTTAGGGTTAGGGTTAGGTTAAGGGTAAATGTTAGGTTATGGTTAGGGTTAGGTTTAGGGTTAATTTTAGGGTTAGGTTAGGGTTAGTTAATTGTAAGGTTTAGGGTTAGGATTAGGGTTATGGTTAAGGTAAGGGTTAGAGATAGGGTTAGGGTTAGGGTTAGATTTAGGGTTAGGGTTAGGGTAAGGGTAAGGGTTAGGGTTAGGGTTAGGGTTACGTTTAGTGTTGGGGTTAATGTTAGGGTTAGGGTAAGGGTAAGGGTTAGGGTAAGGGTTAGGTTTAGGTTTCGTGTTAGGGTTAGGTTAAGGGTTAGCGTTAGGGTTAGGGTTAGGTTTAGGATTAGGGTTAGGGTTTGGGTTAGAGTTAGGGTAAAGGTAAGGGTTATGATTAGGGTTAAGTTTAGGGGTTACGGTTAGGGTTAGTTTAAGGGTAAGGGTTAGGGTAAGGGAAATGGAAAGGGTTAGGGATACGGTTAGGGGTAGGGTTAGGTTTAGGGTTAGGGTTAGGGTTAGGATAAGGGTTAGGGTTAGGGTTAGGGTTAGGGTAAGGTTAAGGGTTAGGGTTAGGGTAAGGGTTAGGGTAAGAGTAAGGGTTAGGGTTAGGGTTAGGGTTAGGGTTAGGGTAAGGGTTAGGGTAAGGGTAAGGATTAGGGTTAGGGTTAGGGTTAGGGTTATGGTTAGGTTTAGAGTAAGGGTAAGGTTTAGGGTTAGAGTTAGGGTTAGGGTTAGGGTAAGGGTAAGGGATAGGGTTAGGGATAGGGTTAGGGTTAGGGTTATGGTTAGGGTTAGAGTAAGGGTAAGGGTTAGGGTTAGAGTTGGGTTTAGGGTTAAGGTTATGGAGAGTGTTTGCGTAAGTGTAAGGTTTAGGTTAGGGTTAGGTTTAGGGTTAGGTTAAGGGTTAAGGTTAGGGTTAGAGTAAGGGTAAGTGTTAGGGTTAGGTGTAGGGTTAGGGTAAGGGTCAGGGTTAGGGTTAGGGTTAGGTTTAGGTTTAGGGTTGGGGTTAGGGTTAGGTTTAGGATTAGAGTAGGGTTAGGGTAAGAGTAAGGGTTAGGGTTAGGATTAGGGTTAGGGTTAGGGTAAGGGTTAGGTTTAGGGTTAGGGTGAGGTTTCGGGTTATGGTTAGGGTAAGGGTAAGGGTTAAGTTTAGAGTTAGGGGTACGGTTAGCGTAAGGGTAAGGGTTAGGGTTAGGGTTAGGGTAAGGGTTAGCGTTAGGGTTATGGTTAGGGTTAGAGTTAACATTAGGGTTAGTTAAGGGTAAGGGTTAGGGTTAGGGGTAGGGTAAGGGTTAGGTGTTAGGGTTAGGGTTAGGGTAAGGTTTAGGGTTAGGGTTAGGGTTAGGTTAAGGGTAAATGTTAGGGTTAGGGTTAGGGTTAGGTTTAGGGTTAATTTTAGGGGTAGGGTTTGGGTTAGTTAATTGTAAGGGTTAGGGATAGGATTAGGGTTAGGGTTAAGTTAAGGGTTAGGGTTAGGGTTAGGTTTAGGGTTAGGGTTAGGGTAAGGGTTACGGTTAGGGTTAGGGTTAGGTTTAGTGTTGGGGTTAAGGTTAGGGTTAGGGTAACGGATAGGGTTAGGTTTAGGTTTAGTGTTAAGGTTATGGTTAGGGTTAGGATTAGGGTAAGGGTATGGTTTAGGTTTAGGTTTAGGTTTAAGGTAAGGGTAATTGTTAGGGTTAGGGTTAGATTTAGGGTAAGGGTTAGGGTTAGGTTTAGAGGAAGCGTAAGGTTTAGGGTTACGGTTAGGGTTAGGTTAAGGGTAAGTGTAAGGGTTAGTGTTAGGGTTAGGGTTATGTTTAGGGTTAGGGTCAGGGAAAGGGTTAGGGTTAGGGTTAGGGTTAGGGTAAGGGTTAGGGTTAGGTTTAGGGTTAAGGTAGGGGTTAGGGTAAGGGTAAGTGTTGGGGTAAGGTTTAGAGTTAGGATAAGGGTAAGGGTTAGGGTTAGGGTTAGGATTAGGGGACAGGGTTAGGGTTAGGGGTTATGGTTAGGGTTAGGAAAAGGGTAAGGGTAGGGTTAGGGTTAGGGTAAGGGTAAGGGTAAGTGTTAGGGTTAGTGTTAGGATTAGGTTTAGGGTAAGGGTTAGGGTTAGGTTTGGTTTAGGGTTAGGGTTAGGGGTTAGGGTTAGGGTTAGGGTTAGGAAAAGGGTAAGGGTTAGGGTTAGCGTTAGGGTAAGGGTAAGGGTAAGGGTAAGGGTTAGGGTTAGGGTTAGGGTTAGGGTTAGGGTTAGGGTTAGGGAAAGTAAGGTTTAGGGTTAAGGTTAGGTTTAGGGTTAGGGTTAGGGTTAAGGTTAGGGTTAGGGTTACGGTAAGGGTAAGGGTTAGGGTTAGGTAAGGTTATGGTTAGGGTAAGTGTAAGGGTTAGTGTTAGGGTTAGGGTTAGGTTTAGGGTTAGGGTTAGGGTTAGGGTAAGGGTAAGGTTTAGGGTTAAGGTTATGGTTAGGGTTAGGTTTAGTGTTAGTGTTAGGATTAGGGTTAGGGTTAGAGTTAAATTTAGGGTTAGTTAAGGGTAAGGGTTATGGTTAGGGTTAGGGTTAGGTTTAGGATAAGAGATAGGGGTTAGGGTTAGGGTAAGGTTTAGGGTTAGGGTTAGGGTTAGGTTAAGGGTAAATGTTAGGGTTAGGGTTAGGGTTAGGTTTAGGGTTAATTTTAGGGGTAGGGTTTGGGTTAGATAATTGTAAGGGTTAGGGTTAGGATTAGGGTTAGGGTTAAGGTAAGGGTTAGGGTTAGAGTTAGAGTTAGGTTTAGGGTTAGGGTTAGTGTTAGGGTAAGGGTTAGGGTTAGTGTTAGGGTAAGGGTAAGTGTTGGGGTAAGGTTTAGAGTTAGGATAAGGGTAAGGGTTAGGGTTAGGGTTAGGATTAGGGGTTAGGGTTAAGGTTAGGTTTAGGGGTTAGGGTTAGGGTTAGGAAAATGGTAAGGGTTAGGGTTAGCGTTAGGGTAAGGGTAAGGGTAAGGGTAAGCGTTAGGGTTAGGGTTAGGTTTAGTGTTAGTGTTAGGGTTAGGGTTAGGGTTAGTGTTAACGTTAGGGTTAGTTAAGGGTAAGGGTTAGGGTTAGGGTTAGGGTTAGGTTTAGGATAAGAGATAGGGGTTAGGGATAGGGTTAGGGTAAGGTTTAGGGTTAGGGTTAGGGTTAGGTTAAGGGTAAATGTTAGGTTATGGTTAGGGTTAGGTTTAGGTTAATTTTAGGGTTAGGGTTAGGGTTAGTTAATTGTAAGCGTTAGGGTTAGGATTAGGGTTAGGGTTAAGGTAAGGGTTAGAGATAGGGTTAGGGTTAGGGTTAGATTTAGGGTTAGGGTTAGGGTAAGGGTAAGGGTTAGGGTTAGGGTTAGGGTTAGGTTTAGTGTTGGGGTTAAGGTTAGGGTTAGGGTAACGGTTAGGGTTAGGGTTAGGTTTAGGGTTATGTTTAGTGTTAAGTTTAGGGTTAGGGTTAGGATTAGGGTAAGGGTAAGGGTAAGGTTTAGGTTTAGGGTTAGGTTTAAGGTAAGGGTAAGGGTTAGGGTTAGGGTTAGATTTAGGGTAAGGGTTACGGTTAGGTTTAGAGTAAGGGTAAGGTTTAAGGTTACGGTTAGGGTTTGGGTAAGGGTTAGGGTTCAGGTTAGGGTTATTGTTAGGTTAAGTGTTAGGGTAAGGGTTAGGGTTCAGGTTAGGGTTAGGGTTAGGGTTAGGGTTAGTTTTAGGCTTATGGTTAGGGTTAGGGTTAGGGTAAGGCTAAGGGTTAGGTTTCAGGTTAGGGTTAGGTTTAGGGTCAGGGTTAGGGTTAGGTTTAGGGGTAGGGTTAGGGAAAGTAAGGGTTAGGGTTAAGGTTAGGTTTAGGGTTATGTTTAGGGTTAGGGTTAGGGTTAATGTTAGGGTTAGGGTTACGGTAAGGGTAAGGGTTAAGGTTAAGTGTAAGGTTAGGGTTAGGGTAAGGGTAAGGGTTAGGGTTAGGGTTAGTGTTAGGGTTAGGTTTAGGGTTAGGGTTAGGGTTAGGGTTAGGGTAAGGGTAAGGGCTAGGGTTAGGTGTAAGGTTAGGGTTAGTGTAAGGGTAAGGGTTAGGGTTAGGGTTAGTGTTAGGGTTAGGTTTAGGGTTAGGGTTAGGGTTAGGTTTAGGGTTAGGGTTAGGGTTAGGGTAAGGGTAAGGTTTAGGGTTAAGGTTATGGTTAGGGTTAGGTTTAGTGTTAGGGTTAGGGTTAGGGTTAGAGTTAGAGTTAACCTTAGGGTTAGTTAAGGGTAAGGGTTAGGGTTAGGGTTAGGGTTGTGGTTAGGATAAGAGTTAGGGGTTAGGGTTAGGGTTAGGGTAAGGTTTAGGGTTAGGGTTAGGGTTAGGTTAAGGGTAAATTTTAGGTAATGGTTAGAGTTAGGTTTAGGGTTAATTTTAGGGTTAGGGTTAGGGTTAGTTAATTGTAAGGGTTAGGGTAAGGATTAGGGTTAGGGTTAAGGTAAGGGTTAGAGATAGGTTTAGGGTTAGTGTTAGGGTTATAGTAATGGTAAGGGTTAGGGTTAAGGTTAGGGTTAGGTTTAGTGTTGGGGTTAATGTTAGGGTTAGGGTAACGGTTAGGGTTAGGGTTAGGTTTAGGGTTATGTTTAGTGTTAAGGTTAGGGTTAGGGTTAGAATTAGGGTAAGGGTAAGTGTAAGATTTAGGTTTAGGGTTAGGTTTAAGGTAAGGGTAAGGGTTAGGGTTAGGGTTAGATTTAGGGTAAGGGTTACGGTTAGGTTTAGAGTAAGGGTAAGGTTTAAGGTTACGGTTAGGGTTTGGGTAAGGGTTAGGGTTCAGGTTAGGGTTATTGTTAGGTTAAGTGTTAGGGTAAGGGTTAGGGTTCAGGTTAGGGTTAGGGTTAGGGTTAGGGTTAGGGTTAGTTTTAGGCTTATGGTTAGGGTTAGGGTTATGGTAAGGGTAAGTGTTGGGTTTCAGGTTCGGGTTAGGTTTAGGGTTAGGGTTAGGGTAAGGGTAAGGTTTAGGGTTAGGGTTAGGGTAAGTAAGGGTTAGGGTTAAGGTTAGGTTTAGGGTTAGGGTTAGGGTTAATGTTAGGGTTACGGTAAGGGTAAGGGTTAGGTTTAGGTGTAAGGTTAGGGTCAGGGTAAGGGTAAGGGTTAGGGTTAGGGTTAGGGTTAGGTTTAGGGTTAGGGTTAGGGTTAGGGTTAGGGTAAGGGTAAGGGTTAGGGTTAGGTGTAAGTTTAGGATTAGAGTTAGGTTTAGGATTAGGTTTAGGGTAAGGGTAAGTGTAATGTTTAGGTTTAGGGTTAGGTTTAGGTTTAGGGTTAGGGTTAGGGTTAGGGAAAGTAAGGGTTAGGGTTAAGGTTAGGTTTAGGGTTAGGGTTAGGGTTAAGGTTAGGGTTAGGGTTACGGTAAGGGTAAGGGTTAGGGTTAGGTGTAAGGTTAGGGTTAGGGTAAGGGTAAGGGTTAGGGTTAGGGTTAGGGTTAGGTTTAGGGTTAGGGTTAGGGTTAGGGTTAGAGTAAGGGTAAGGTTTAGGGTTAAGGTTATGGTTATGGTTAGGGTTAGGGTTATGGTTTGGTTTAGGGGAAGGGTAAATGTTATGTTTAGGTTTAGGGTTAGTTTTAGGTTTAGGGTTAGCGTTAGGGTTATTGAAAGTAAGGGTTAGGGTTAAGGTTAGGTTTAGGGTTAGGGTTAGGGTTAAGGTTAGGGTTAGGGTTACGGTAAGGGTAAGGGTTAGGGTTAGGTAAGGTTAGGGTTAGGGTGAGTGTAAGGGTTAGGGTTAGGGTTAGGGTTAGGGTTAGGTTTAGGGTTAGGGTTAGGGTTAGGGTAAGGGTAAGGATTATGGTTAAGGTTATGGTTATGGTTAGGTTTAGTGTTAGGGTTAGGGTTAGGGTTAGGGTTAGAGTTAACGTTACGGTTAGTTAAGGGTAAGGGTTAGGGTTAGGGTTAGGGTTAGGATAAGAGATAGGGATTAGGGTTAGGGTTAGGGTAATGTTTAGGGTTAGGGTTAGGGTTAGGTTAAGGGTAAATGTTAGGTTATGGTTAGGGTTAGGTTTAGGGTTAATTTTAGGGTTAGGGTTAGGGTTAGTTAATTGTAAGGGTTAGAGTTAGGATTAGGGTTAGGGTTAAGGTAAGGGTTAGAGATAGGGTTAGGGTTAGGGTTAGATTTAGGGTTAGGGTAATGGTAAGGGTTAGGGTTAAGGTTAGGGTTAGGTTTAGTGTTGGGGTTAAGGTTAGGGTTAGGGTAACGGTTACGGT
This sequence comes from Megascapheus bottae, assembly GCA_024803745.1. Classification (NCBI taxonomy): domain Eukaryota; kingdom Metazoa; phylum Chordata; class Mammalia; order Rodentia; family Geomyidae; genus Megascapheus; species Megascapheus bottae. Next base: position 127,557 of record JANJXV010000686.1, on the reverse strand, counting down.
TACGGTTGGGTTTAGGTTTATGTTTAGTGTTAAGGTTAGGGTTAGGGTTAGGATTAG
>JANJXV010000686.1:117500-122500 GCA_024803745.1 Megascapheus bottae | reverse complement strand
AGGGTTAGGGTTAAGTTTAGGGTTAGGGTTACGGTGAGGGTAAGTGTTAGGGTTAGGTGTAAGGTTAGAGTTAGGCTAAGGGTAAGGGTTAGGTTTAGGGTTAGGATAAGGTTTAGGGTTAGGGTTGGGTTAGGGTAACGGTAAGGTTTAGGGTTAAGATTATGGTTAGGGTTAGGGTTAGGTTTAGGGTTAGGTTTAGGGTAAGTGTAAGTGTTATGTTTAGGTTTAGGGTTAGGTTTATGTTTAGGGTTAGGGTTAGGGTTAGGGTTAGGGAAAGTAAGGGTTAGGGTTAAGGTTAGGTTTAGGGTTAGGGTTATGGTTAGGGTTAAGGTTAGGGTTAGGGTTACGGTAAGGGTAAGGGTTAGGGTTAGGTATAACGTTAGGGTTAGGGTAAGGGTAAGGGTTAGGGTTAGGGTTAGGGTTAGGTTAAGTGTTAGGTTTAGGGTTAGGGTTAGGGTTAGGCTTAGGTTTAGGGCTAGGGAAAGGGTTAGGGTTAGGGTTAGGGTTAGGGTGAGGTTTAGTGTTAGGGTTAATGTTAGGGTTAGGGTTAGGTTAGGGTTAGGGTTACGGTTAGGTTTAGGTTTAAGGTAAGGGTAAGGGTTAGGGATAGGGTTAGTGTTAGGGTTAGGTTAATTGTTAGGGTTAGGTTTAGGGTTCAGGTAAGGGTAAGGGTTAGGGTTAGGGTTAGGGTTAGGTTTAGTGTAGGATTTAAGGTTAGGTTTAGGATAAGGGTTAGGTTTAGGGTTAGCGTTAGGGTTAGGGTTAGGTTAAGGGTAAGGGTTAGGTTTAGGGAGAGGGTTAGGTTTAGGGTTAGGGTTAGGGTTAGGGTTAGGGTTTTGGTGAGGTTTAGTGTTAGGGTTAATGTTAGGGTAAGGGTAAGGTATAGGGTTAAGTTTATGGTTAGGGTTAGGTTTAGTGTTAGGGTTAGTGTTAGGGTTAGGTTTAGGGTTAAGGTAAGGGTAAGGGTTAGGGTTAGGGTTAGGGTTAGGTTTAGTGTAGGATTTAAGGTTAGGTTTAGTATAAGGGTTAGGTTTAGGGTTAGCGTTAGTGTAAGGGTTAGGTTAAGGGTAACGGTTAGGTTTAGGGAGAGGGTTAGGTTTAGGGTTAGGGTAAGGGTAAGGGTTAAGGTTATGGTTATGGTTAGGGTTAGGTGTTAGTGTTAGGGTTACGGTAAGTGTTAGGTAGGTGTTAGGGTTAGGGTTAGTGGTTAGTGTTAGGGTTAGGGTAAGGGTTAGGTAAGTGTTAGGGTTAGGGGATAGGGTTAGTGTTAGGGTTGGGTTAAGGGTTAGGGTTAGGTTTAGGTTCAGGATAAGGGTTAGGGTTAGGGTAAGTGTTAGTGTTAGGGTTAGGGTTAGGGTTAGGGTAAGTGTTAGGGTTAGGGTTAGGGTTAGGGTTAGGGTTAGGAAAAGTAAGGGTTAGGGTTAAGGTAAGGTTTAGGGTTAGGGTTAGGGTTAGGGTTAGGCTTAAGGTTAGGGTTAGGGTTACGGTAAGGGTAAGGGTTAGGGTTAGGTGTAAGGTTAGGGTTAGGGTAAGGGTAAGGGTTAGGTTTAGGGTTAGGGTTAGGTTTAGGTATAGGGTTAGGGTTAGGTGTAAGGTTAGGGTTTGGGTAAGGGTAAGCGTTAGGGTTAGGGTTAGGGTTAGGGTTAGTTTTAGGGTTAGGGTTAGGGTTAGAGTTAGGGTAAGTGTAAGGTTTAGGGTTAAGGTTATGGTTCAGGTTAGGGTTAGGTTTAGGGTTAGGTTTAGGGTAAAGGTAAGTGTTATGTTTAGGTTTAGGGTTAGGTTTAGGTTTAGGGTTAGGGTTAGGGTTAGGGAAAGTAAGGGTTAGGGTTAAGGTTAGGTTTAGGGTTAGGGTTAGGGTTAAGGTTAGGGTTAGGGTTACGGTAAGGGTAAGGGTTAGGTTTAGTTGTAAGGTTAGGGTTAGGGTAAGTGTAACGGTTAGGGTTAGGGTTAGGGTTAGGTTTAGGGTTAGGGTTAGGGTTAGGGTAAGGGTAAGGTTTAGGGTTAAGGTTATGGTTAGGGTTAGGTTTAGTGTTAGGGTTAGGGTTAGGGTTAGGGTCAGGGTTAGAGATAACGTTAGGGTTAGTTAAGGGTAAGGGTTAGGGTTAGGGTTAGGGTAATGGTTAGGGGTTAGGGTTAGGGTTAGGGTAAGGTTTAGGGTTATGGTTAGGGTTAGGTTAAGGGTAAATGTTTGGGTTAGGGTTAGGGTTAGGTTTAGGGTTAATTTTAGGGTTAGGGTTAGTTAATTGTAATCGTTAGGGTTAGGATTAGGGTTAGGGTTAAGGTAAGGGTTAGAGATAGGGTTAGGGTTAGGGTTAGGTTTAGGGTTAGTGTTAGGGTAAGGGTAAGGGTTAGGGTTAGTGTTAGGTTTAGTGTTGGGGTTAAGGTTAGGGTTAGGGTAACGGTTAGGGTTAGGGTTAGGTTTAGGGTTATGTTTAGTGTTAAGGTTAGGGTTAGGTTTAGGATTAGGGTAAGGGTTAGGGTTAGGTTTAGAGTAAGGGTAAGGTTTAGGGTTACGGTTAGGGTTAGGGTAAGGGTAAGGGTAAAGGTTAGAGTTAGGGTTAGGGTTAGGTTTAGGTTTAGGGTTAGGGTCAGAGTAAGGGTTAGGGTAAGGGTTAGGGTTAGGGTTAGGGTTAGGGTAAGGGTAAGGGTTAGGTTTATGGTTAGGGTAAGGGTTAGGGTAAGGGTAAGTGTAGGTTAAGGTTTAGAGTTAGGATAAGGGTAAGGGTTAGGGTTAGGTTTAGGATTAGGGGTTAGGGTTAGGGTTAGGGGTAAGGGTTAGGGTTAGGGTTAGGAAAAGGGTAAGGGTTAGGGTTAGGGTTAGAGTAAGGGTAAGGGTAAGGGTTAGGGTTACGGTTAGGGTTATGTTAAGGGTTGGGGTTAGGGTTAGGGATAGGATAAGGGTTAGCTTTAGGGTTAGGGTTAGGTTTAGGGTAAGAGTTAGGGTTAGGGTTAGGGTTAGGTTTAGGGTAAGTGTTAGGGTAGGGTTAGGGTTACGGTTAGGGTAAGGTTTAGGGTAAGGTTTAGTGGTAGGGTTAGGGTATGTGTTAGGGTTACGGTTAGGGTTAGGTTTAGGGATAGGGTTAGGTTTAGGGTTAGGGTTAGGGTAAGGGTAAGATTTAGGGTTAGGGTTAGGGTTAGGTTTAGGGTTAGAGTTAGTGTTAGGGTTAGGATAAGGGTTAGGGTTAGGGTTAGGGTTACGGTTAGGGTAAGGGTAAGTGTTAGTGTTAGGGTTAGGGTTAGGGTAAGTGTTAGGGTAAGAGTTAGGGTTCATGTTAGGGTTAGGGTTAGGGTTAGGGTTAGTTTTAGGCTTATGCTTAGGGTTAGGGTTAGGGTAAGGGTGAGGGTTAGGGTTCAGGTTAGGGTTAGGTTTAGGGCTAGGGTTAGGGTAAGGGTTAGGGTTAGGGTTAGGGTTTGGTTTAGGGAAAGTAAGGGTTAGGGTTAAGGTTAGGTTTAGGGTTAGGGTTAGGGTTAGGGTTAAGTTTAGGGTTAGGGTTACGGTGAGGGTAAGTGTTAGGGTTAGGTGTAAGGTTAGAGTTAGGCTAAGGGTAAGGGTTAGGTTTAGGGTTAGGATAAGGTTTAGGGTTAGGGTTGGGTTAGGGTAACGGTAAGGTTTAGGGTTAAGATTATGGTTGGGGTTAGGGTTAGGTTTAGGGTTAGGTTTAGGGTAAGTGTATGTGTTATGTTTAGGTTTAGGGTTAGGTTTATGTTTAGGGTTAGGGTTAGGGTTAGGGTTAGGGAAAGTAAGGGTTAGGGTTAAGGTTAGGTTTAGGGTTAGGGTTATGGTTAGGGTTAAGGTTAGGGTTAGGGTTACGGTAAGGGTAAGGGTTAGGGTTAGGTATAACGTTAGGGTTAGGGTAAGGGTAAGGGTTAGGGTTAGGGTTAGGGTTAGGTTTAGTGTTAGGTTTAGGGTTAGGGTTAGGCTTAGGCTTAGGTTTAGGGCTAGGGAAAGGGTTAGGGTTAGGGTTAGGGTTTTGGTGAGGTTTAGTGTTAGGGTTAATGTTAGGGTAAGGGTAAGGTATAGGGTTAAGTTTATGGTTAGGGTTAGGTTTAGTGTTAGGGTTAGTGTTAGGGTTAGGTTTAGGGTTAAGGTAAGGGTAAGGGTTAGGGTTAGGGTTAGGGTTAGGTTTAGTGTAGGATTTAAGGTTAGGTTTAGGGTTAGGGTTAGGGTTAGGTTAAGGGAAGGGTTAGGTTTAGGGAGAGAGTTAGGTTTAGGGTTAGGGTAAGGGTAAGGGTTAAGGTTATGGTTATGGTTAGGGTTAGGATTAGGGTAAGGGTAAGGTTTAGGTTTAGGGTTAGGTTTAAGGTAAGGGTAAGGGTTAGGGTTAGGGTTAGATTTAGGGTAAGGGTTAGGGTTAGGTTTAGAGTAAGGGTAAGTTTTAGGGTTACGGTTAGGGTTCGGTTAAGGGTTAGGGTTCACGTTAGGGTTAGGGTTAGGGTAATTGTTGGGTTAGGGTTCAGGTTAGGGTTAGGTTTAGGGTTATGGTTAGGGTAAGGGTTAGGGTTAGGGTTAGGGTTAGGGAAAGTAAGGATTAGGGTTAAGGTTACGTTTAGGGTTAGGGTTAGGGTTAGGGTTAGGGTTAAGTTTAGGGTTAGGGTTACGGTAAGGGTAAGGGTTAGGGTAAGGGAAAGGTTTAGGGTTAAGGTTATGGTTAGGGTTAGGCTTAGGTTTAGGATTAGGTTTAGGGTAAGGGTAAGTGTTATGTTTAGGTTTAGGGTTAGGTTTAGGTTTAGGGTTAGGGTAGGGTTAGGGAAAGTAAGGGTTGGGGTTAAGGTTAGGTTTAGGGTTAGGTTTAGTTTTAGGGTTATGGTTAGGGTTAGGGAAAGTAAGGGTTGGGGTTAAGGTTAGGTTTAGGGTTATGTTTAGGTTTAGGGTTAGGGTTAGGGTTACCATAAGGGTAAGGGTTAGGGTTAGGTGTAAGGTTAGGGTTAGGGTAAGGGTAAGGGGTAGGTTTAGGGTTAGGGTTAGGTTTAGGGTTAGGGTTAGGTTTAGGGTTAGGGTA
>JANJXV010000686.1:100000-115000 GCA_024803745.1 Megascapheus bottae | reverse complement strand
GGGTTAGGGTTACGGTTAGGGTAAGGGTAAGTGTTAGTGTTAGGGTTAGGGTTAGGGTAAGTGTTAGGGTAATAGTTAGGGTTCATGTTAGGGTTAGGGTTAGGGTTAGGGTTAGTTTTAGGCTTATGCTTAGGGTTAGGGTTAGGGTAAGGGTTAGGGTTAGGTGTAAGGTTAGAGTTAGGGTAAGGGTAAGGGTTAGGGTTAGGGTTAGGATAAGTTTTAGGGTTAGGGTTAGGGTTAGGGTTAGGGTAAGGGTAAGGTTTAGGGTTAAGGTTATGGTTAGGGTTAGGGTTAGGTTTAGGGTTAGGTTTAGGGTAAGTGTAAGTGTTAATTTAGGTTTAGGGTTAGGTTTATGTTTAGGGTTAGGGTTAGGGTTAGGGTTAGGGAAAGTAAGAGTTAGGGTTAAGGTTAGGTTTAGGGTTAGGGTTATGGTTAGGGTTAAGGTTAGGGTTAGGGTTACGGTAAGGGTAAGGGTTAGGGTTAGGTATAACGTTAGGGTTAGGGTAAGGTTAAGGGTTAGGGTTAGGTTTAGGGTTTCGTTTAGTGTTAGGGTTAGGGTTAGGGTAATTGTAAGGTTTAGAGTTAAATTTATGGTTAGGGTTAGGGTTAGGTTTAGTGTTAGGTTTAGGGTTAGGGTTAGGGTTAGGCTTAGGTTTAGGGCTAGGGAAAGGGTTAGGGTTAGGCTTAGGGTTAGGGTGAGGTTTAGTGTTAGGGTTAATGTTAGGGTAAGGTAAGGTATAGGGTTAAGGTTATGGTTAGGGTTAGGTTTAGTGTTAGGGTTAGTGTTAGGGTTAGGTTTAGGGTTAAGGTAAGGGTAAGGGTAAGGGTTAGGGTTAGGGTTAGGGTTAGGTTTAGTGTAGGATTTAAGGTTAGGTTTAGTATAAGGGTTAGGTTTAGGGTTAGCGTTAGTGTTAGGGTTAGGTTAAGGGTAAGGGTTAGGTTTAGGGAGAGGGTTAGGTTTAGGGTTAGGGTAAGGGTAAGGGTAAGGGTTAAGGTTATGGTTATGGTTAGGGTTAGGTGTTAGTGTTAGGGTTAGGGTAAGTGTTAGGTAGGTGTTAGGGTTAGGGTTAGGGGTTAGTGTTAGGGTTAGGGTAAGGGTTAGGTAAGTGTTAGGGTTAGGGGATAGGGTTAGTGTTAGGGTTAGGTTAAGGGTTAGGGTTAGGGTTAGGTTTAGGATAAGGGTTAGGGTTAGGGTAAGTGTTAGTGTTAGGGTTAGGGTTAGGGTTAGGGTAAGTGTTAGGGTTAGGGTTAGGGTTAGGTGTTAGGGTTAGGGCTTAGGATTAGGGTTAGGGTTAGGTAAGATTTAGGGTTAGGGTTAGGGTTAGGATAAGGGTTAGGGTTAGGTTTAGGGTTATTGTAAGTGTAAGGGTTAGGGTTAGGGTTAAGGTTAGCGTTAGGTTAAGGGTAAGGGTTAGGGTTAGGGTTAGGGTTAGGGGTTATGGTTAGGGTTAGGTTTAGGGTTAGGGTTAGGGTAAAGGTAAGGGATAGGTTTGGGGATAGGTTTAGGGTTAGGGTTAGGTTTAGGGTTAGGGTTAGGGTTAAGGATATTGTTAGGGTTACGGTAAGGGTAAGGGTTAGGGTTAGGTGTAAGGTTAGGGTTAGGGTAAGGGTAAGGGTTAGGGTTAGGGTTAGGGTTAGGTTTAGTGTTAGGGTTAGGGTTAGGGTAAGGGTAAGGTTTAGGGTTAAGGTTATGGTTAGGGTTAGGTTTAGTGTTTGGGTTAATGTTAGGGTTAGGGTTAGGGTTAGGTTTAGGGCTAGGGTAAGGGTTAGGGTTAGGGTAAGGATAAGGGTTAGGGTTAGGGTTAGGGTGAGGTATAGTGTTGGGGTTAATGTTAGGGTAAGGGTAAGGTTTAGGGTTAAGGTTATGGTTAGGGTTAGGTTTAGTGTTAGGGTTAGTGTTAGGGTTAGGCTAATTGTTAGGGTTAGGTTTAGGGTTAAGGTAAGGGTAAGGGTTAGAGTTAGGGTTAGGTTTAGTGTAGGATTTAAGGTTAGGTTTAGGATAAGGGTTAGGTTTAGGGTTAGGGTTAGGTTAAGGGAATGGTTAGGTTTAGGGAGAGGGTTAGGTTTAGGGTTAGGGTAAGGGTAAGGGTTAGGGTTATGGTTATGGTTAGGGTTAGGATTAGGGTAAGGGTAAGGTTTAGGGTTAGGGTTAGGTTTAAGGTAAGGGTAAGGGTTAGGGTTAGGGTTAGATTTAGGGTAAGGGTTAGGGTTAGGTTTAGAGTAAGGGTAAGGTTTAGGGTTACGGTTAGGGTTCGGTTAAGGGTTAGGGTTCAGGTTAGGGTTATTGTTAGGGTAATTGTTAGAGTAAGGGTTAGGGTTCAGGTTAGGGTTAGGTTTAGGCTTAGGGTTAGGGTAAGGGTTAGGGTTAGGGTTAGGGTTAGGGTTAGGGAAAGTAAGGGTTAGGGTTAAGGTTAGGTTTAGGGTTAGGGTTAGGTTAGGGTAAGTGTTAGTGTTAGGTTTAGGGTAAGCGTTAAGGTTAGTGTTAGAGTTAGGGGTTAGGTTTACGGTTAGTGTTAGGGGTTAGGGTTAGGGTTAGGGTTAGGGTTAGGTAAGGGTTAGGGTTAGGGTTTAGGGTTAGTGTTATGGTTAGGTTAAGGGTTAGGGTTAGGGTTAGGTTTAGGTTAGGTTTAGAGTTAGGGTTAGGGTAAGGGTAAGTGTTAGGGTTAGGGTTGGGGTTAGTTTTAGGGTTAGGGTTAGGGTTAGTATAAGGGTAAGGGTTAGGGTTAAGGTTAGTATTAGGGTTAGGTTTAGCGTTTGGGTTAGTGTAAGAGTAAGGGTTAGGATTAGGGTTATGGTTAGGGTAAGTGTTATAGTTATGGTTAGGGTTAGGGTAAGGGTTAGGGTTAGGGTTAGGGTTAGGGTTAGTGTTAGGGTTAGGGTTAGGGTTAGGGTAAGGGTAAGGGTAATTGTTAGGCTTAGATTTAGGGTTAGGGTAAGGCTTAGGGTTAGGGTTAGGGTTAGGGTAGGGGTTAGGGTAAGGGTAAGTGTTAGGGTTAGGGTTAGGTTAAGGGTTAGGGTTAGTGTTAGGGTTAGGTTTAGTGTTGGGTTTAAGGTTCGGGTTAGGGTAAGGTTTAGGGTTAGCGTTAGCGTTAGGTTTAGTGTTAGGTTTAGGGATAGGTTAAGGTTATGGTTAGGGTTAGGTTAAGGGTATGTGTTAGGGTTAGGGTTAGGGTTAGGGTAGGTGTTAGGGTTAGGGATAGGGTTAGGGTAAGGGTTAGGGTTGCGGTTAGGGAAAGGATAAGGGTTAGGGTTAAGGTTAGGTTTAGGGTTAGGATTAGGGTTAAGTTACTGTTACGGTTAGGATAAGGGTAAGGGTTACGATTAGGTTTATGGTTAGGGTTAGGGTAAGGGTGAGGGTTATGTTTAGGGTTAGGGTTAGGTTTAGGGTTAGGGTTAGTATGAGGGTAAGGGTTAGGGTTACGGTTAGAATTAGGGTTAGGTTTAGGGTTATGGTTAGGGTTAGGATAAGGGTAAGGGTTAAGTTTAGGATTAGGGTAGATTTAGGGTGAGGGTTAGGGTTAGGGTTAAGGTTAGGTTTATAGATAGGGTTAGAGTTAGGGTAAGGGTAAGGATTAGGTTTAGGGTTAGGGTTAGGGTTATCGTAAGGGTAAGGGTTATTTTTAGGGTTAGGGTTAGGGTAAGGGTTAGGCTTAGGGTTAGGGTCAGGGTTAGAGTTAGGTTTAAGTTTAGGTTAAAGGTAAGGGTTAGGGTTAGGGTTAGGGTAAGGGTTAGGGTTAGGGCTTAGGCTTAGGTTTAGTATAAGTTTTAGGGTTAGTGTTATGGTTAGGGTTAGGGTTAGGGTAAGCGTTAGGGTTAGGGTTAGTGTTAGGTTAAGGGGAAGTGTTAGGGTTAGGGTTAGGGTTAGGGTTAGGGTTAGGGTTAGGATAAGGGTAAAGGTTAGGGTTAAGGTTAGGGTTTAGGGTTAGTTTTAGGGTTAGGGTTAGGGTTATGGTAAGGGTAAGGGTTAGGGTTAGGAATAGGTTAGGGTTAGGGTAAGGGTTAGGGTTAGGGTTAGGGTTAGGTTTAGTGTTTCATTTAAGGTTAGGGTTAGGGTAAGGGTATGTGTTAGGGATAGCGTTTGGGTTAGAGTAAGTGTAAGTGTAAGGGTTAGGTTTAAGGTTAGGGTTAGGGTTAGTTTTAGGGTTAGGGTTAGGGTTATGGTAAGGGTAAGGATTAGGGTTAGGATTAGGTGAGGGTTAGGGTAAGGGTTAGGGTTAGGTTTAGGGTTAGGGTTAGTTTTCAGGTTAGGGTTAGGGTAAGGGTAAGGGTTGGGGTTAGGGTTAGGGTTAGACTTAGGGTAAGGGTTAGGGTTAGGGTAAGGGTTAGGGTTAGGCATAGTGTTAGGGTTAGGTTTAGGGTTAGGATAAGGGTAAGGGTTAGGGTTAGGTTTAGGTTAGGATAAGGCTTAGGGTTAGGGTTACGGTTAGGGTAAGGGTAAGTGTTAGGGTTAGGGTTAGGGTTAGGATAAGAGTAAGGGTTAGTGTTAGGGTAAGGGTTAGAGTTAGGGTTAGGGTAAGGGTTAAGGTTAGGGTAAGGGTTAGGTTTAGTGTTGGGTTTAACGTTAGGGTTAGGGTATGGTTTAGGGTTAGCGTTAGGGTTAGGTTTAGGGTTAGGTTTAGGGTTAGGTTAGGATTTGTGTTAGGGTAATGTTATGTATTAGGGTTAGGGTTAGGAGTAGGGGTAGGGGTTAGGGGTTAGGGTTAGGGATAGAGGTAGGATTAGGGGTTAGGGTTAGGGTAAGGGTTAGGGTTACGGTTAGGGAAAGGAGAAGGGTTAGGGTTAGGGTTACGGTAAGGGTGAGGGTTAGAGTTAGGGTTAGGGTTAGGTTTAGTGTTATTGTTAGGATTAGTGTAAGGGTAAGGGTTAGGGATAAGGTTAGGGTTAGGATTAGGTTTAGGGTTAGGGTTAGGGTTAGGGTTAGGTTTAGAGTTAGGTTTAGGGTTAGGGTAAGGGTAAGGTTAGGTTTAGGGTTAGGTTTAGGGTAAGAGTAAGGGTTAGGGTTAGCGTTAGGGTTAGGATAAGGGATAGAGTTAGGGTTAGGGTCAGGGTTAGAGTTAGGTTTAGGGTTAGGTTAATGGTAAGGGTTAGGGTTAGGGTTAGGGTCAGGGTTAAGGTTAGGGATTAGGCTTAGGGTTAGTGTAAGGGTTAGGATTAGTGTTAGGATTAGGGTTAGGGTTAGGGTAAGCGTTAGGGTTAGGTTTAGGGTTAGGTTAAGGGTAAGTGTTATGGTTAGGGTTAGGGTTAGGGTTAGGGTAAGGGTAACGGTTAGCGTTAGGGTTAGGTTTAGGGTTAGGGTCGGGTTAGTGTAAGGGTAAGGGTTAGGGTTAATGTTAGGGTTAGGGTTAGTTTTAGGTTTAGGGTTAGGGTTATGGTAAGGGTAAGGGTTAGGGTTAGGATTAGGTTAGGGTTACGGTAAGGGATACGGTTAGGGTTAGGGTTGGGTTTCAGGTTAGGGTTAGGGTAAGTGTAAGGGATGGGGTTAGGGTTAGGGTTAGGTTTAGCGTTTCGGTTAAGGTTAGGGTTAGCGTAAGTGTTAGGGGTAGGGTTATGGTTAGGTTTAGAGTTAGGTTTAGTGTTACGGTTAGAGTTGGGGTTCGGGTTAGAGTAAGGGTATGTGTTAGGGTTAGTGTTAGGGATAGGGATAGGTTTAGGGTAAGGGTAAGGTTTAGGGTTAGCGTTAGGTTAAGGGTAAGGTTTAGGGTTAGGGTTAGGGTTAAGTTAAGGGTAAGGGTTAGGGTTAGGGTTTGGGTTAGGTTTACGGTAAGGGTTAGTGTTAGGTTTAGGGTAAGGGTAAGGTTTCTGGTTAGGTTTAGGTTTAGAGTTATGGTAAGGGTAAGGGTTAGGGTTAGGGTTACGGTTAGGTTTAGGGTTAGGGTAAGGGTAAGTGTTAGGTTTAGGGTTTGAGTAAGGGTTAGGGTTGGGGTTAGGGTTAGGTTAGGGGTTAGGGTAATTGTAAGTGTTATTTTTGAGTTCGGGTTAGGATAAGTTTAAGGGTTAGGGTTAGGGTTAGGGTTAGTTGTTAGGGTTAGAGTTAGTGTTGGGGGTTAGTGATAGGGTTAGGGTTAGGGTTAGGGTAAGGGTTAGGGTTAGGGTTAGGGTTATGGTTAGGGTTAGTTTTTATGGTTAGGTTTAGGGTTAGCGTTAGAGTTAGGGTTATGGTTAGTGTAACGGTATGTGTTAGGGTTAGGGTTAGGGTTAGGGTTAGATTTAGGGTAAGGGTTAGGGTTAGGTTTAGGGTAAGGGTAAGGTTTAGGGTTAGCGTTAGGGTAAAGGTAAGGGTTAGGGTTAGGGTTAGGGTTAGGGTTAGGGTTAGGTTTAGGGTTAGGTTTAGGGTTAGCGTTAGAGTTAGGGTTATGGTTAGTGTAACGGTATGTGTTAGGGTTAGGGTTAGGGTTAGGGTTAGATTTAGGGTAAGGGTTAGGGTTAGGTTTAGGGTAAGGGTAAGGTTTAGGGTTAGCGTTAGGGTAAAGGTAAGGGTTAGGGTTAGGGTTAGGGTTAGGGTTAGGGTAAGGGTAAGGGTTAGGGTTAAGTTTAGGGTTAGGGTTCCGTTTAGGGTTAGGGTTAGGTTTAGGGTGAGGTTAAGGTTTAGGGTTAGGATTAGCGTTAGGTTTAGTGTAAGGGTTAGGGTTAGGTTTAGGTTTAGGGTTAGGTTAGGGTTAGCGTTAGGGTTAGGTTAAGGGTAAGGGTTAGGTTTAGTGTTAGGGTTAGGTTTAGTTTTGGGGTTAAGGTTAGGGTTAGTGTAAGGGTTAGGGTAAGGGTTAGGTTTAGGGTTAGGATAGGGTTAGGGTTAGGTTTAGTGTTAGGGTTAGAGTAAGGGTATGTGTTAGGGTTAGGGTTAGGGTTAGGGTTAGGGTTATCGTTAGGTTTAGGCTAAGTGTTCGAGTTAGGTTTAGGGTTAAGGTAAGGGTAAAGGTTAGGGTTAGGGTTAGTGTTAGGTTTGGGTAAGGCTTAGGGTTATGTTTTGAGTAAGGGTTAGGTTTAGGATTAGGGTTAGGGTTAGGGTTAGGTTAAGGGTAAGGGTTAGGTTAGGGAGATGGTTAAGTGTAGTTTTACGTGAAGGGTAAGGGTTAGGGTTAGGGTTATGGTTAGGGTTTGGGTTAGGGCTTAGGGTTATGGTTAAGAATAGAGTTAGGTAAGAGTTAGGGTTAGGGGTTAGGTTTAGTGTTAGGGTTGGGTTAAGGGTTAGTGTTAGGGTTAGGGTTAGGGTTAGGATAAGGGTTAGGGTTAGGGTTAGGGTAAGTGTTAGTGTTAGGGTTAGGGTTAGGGTTAGGGTAAGCGTTAGGGTTAGGGTTAGGGTTAGGGGTTAGGGTTACGGTTAGTGTTAGGGGTTAGGGTTAAGGCTAGGGTAGGGTAAGGGTTAGGGTTACGGGTTAGGGTTAGTGTTAGGGTAGGTTAAGGTTTAGGGTTAGGGTTAGGGTTAGGGTTAGGATAAGGGTTAGGGTTAGGTTTAGGGTTAGGGTAAGAGCAAGTGTTAGTGTTAGTGTTACGGTTAGGGTTAGGGTAAGTGTTAAGATTAGGGTTAAGGTTAGTATAAGGGTAAGGGTTAGGGTTACGTATAAGGTTAGGGTTACGGTTAGGGTTAGGTTTAGCGTTAGGTTTAGGGTTAGGGTTAGTGTAACGGTAATTGTTAGGGTTAAGGTTAGGGTTAGGGTTAGGTTTACGTTTAAGGTTAGGGTTAGGGTAAGGGTAAGGGTTAGGTTTAGGATTAGGGTATGAGTTAGGGTAAGGTTTAGGGTTAGGGTCAGGGTTAGGGTTAGGGTTAGCGTTAGGGTTAGGCTAAGTGTTAGGGTTAGGTTGAGGGTTAAGGTAAGGTAAGGGTTAGGGTTAGGATTAGGGTAGGGGTTAGGTTAAGGGTTAGGGTTAGATTTAGTGTTAGGTTTAGAGTTTGGGTTAGGGTTAGGGTAAGGGTAGGGGTAAGGGATAGGTTTAGGGTTAGGGTTAGGGTTAGGGTAAGGGTAAGTGTTAGGGCAAGCATTAGGGTTAGGGTAAGGGTTAAGTTTAGGGTTAGGGTTAGGGTTAGGTTAAGGTTTAGGTTTACGGTAAGGGTTAGGGTTAGGTTTAGGGTAAGGATAAGGTTTAGGGTTAGGTTTAGGGTTAAGGTTAGGGTAAGGGAAAGGTTTAGGTTTAGGGTTAGGTTTAGGTTTAGGGTTAGGGTAAGGTTAAGGGTAAGGGTTAGGTTTAGGGTTAGGGTAAGGTTTAGGGTTGGTGTTAGGGTTAGGTTAGCGGTTAGGATAATAGTAAGTGTTAGGTTTAGGTTTAGGGTTAGGGTTAGGGGTTAGGGTTAGGGTTAGGTTTAGGGGTTAGGGTTAGGGTTAGGATTAGGGTAAGGGTTAGGGTTAGGGTTAGGTTTAGGTTTAGTTTAGGATTATCGTTAGTGTTAGGGTTAGGGTAAGGGTATGTGTTAGGGTTAGGGTTATGGTTAGGGTTAGCGTTAGCGTTAGAGTAAGGGTAAGGGTTCGGGTTAGGGTTAGGGTTAAGGTAAGGATAAGGGTTAGGGTTAGGGTTAGGGTTAGGGTAAGGGTAAGGTTTATGGTTAAGGTTAGATTTAGTGTTAGTTTTAGAGTTAGGGTTAGGGTTATGGTAAGGGTAAGGATTAGGGTTAGGCTTAGGTTAGGGATAGGGTAAGGTTTAGGTTTAGGGTTAGGTTTCAGGTTAGGGTTAGGGTAAGGGTAAGGGTTGGGGTTAGGGTTAGGGTTACGATTAGTGCTTCGGTTAAGGTTAGGGTTATGGTAAGGTTTAGATTTAGGGTTAGGGTTAGGTTTAGGGTTAGGTTTAGGGTTAGCGTTAGAGTTAGGGTTAGGGTTAGGGTAAGGGTATGTGTTAGGGTTAGGGTTAGAATTAGGCTTAGCGTTACAGTAAGGGTAAGGGTTAGGGTTAGGGTTAGGGTAAGGTAAGGGTAAGGGTTAGGGTTAGGGTTAGGGTTAGGTTTAGGGTAAAGGTTAGGGTTAGGTTTAGGGTAAGGGTAAGGTTTAGGGTTAGCGTTAGGGTAAAGGTAAGGGTTAGGGTTAGGGTTAGGTTTAGGTTCAGGGTTAGGGTTAGAGTTAGGGTTAGGGTAAGGGTAAGGGTTAGGGTTAAGGTTAGGGTTAGGGTTAGGTTTAGGATTAGGGTTAGAGTTGGGGTAAGATTAAGGGTTAGGGTTAGGATTAGGGTTAGGTTTAGGGTGAGGGTTAGGGTTAGGGTTAGGTTTACGGTTAGGGTTAGGGAAAGTTTAAGGGTTAAGGTTAGGGTTAGGGTTAGGGTTAGTGTTGGGCTTAAGGTTAGGGTTACGGTAAGGATTAGGGTTAGGGTTAGGGTTAGGTTTAGGGTTAGGTTAGGGTTAGGGTTAGGGTTAGGGTAAGGGTATGTGTTAGGGTTAGGGTTAGGGTTAGGGTTAGGGTTATTGTTAGGGTTAGGCTAATTGTTAGGGTTAGGTTTAGGGTTAAGGTAAGAGTAAGGGTTAGGGTTAGGGGTACGTTTCCTGTAGGGTTTAGGGTTAGGTTTAGGATAAGGGTTAGGTTTAGGGTTAGCTTTAGGGTTACGGTTAGGTTAAGGGTAAGGGTTATGTTTAGGGAGAGGTTTAGGTTTAGGGTTAGGGTAACGGTAAGGGTTAGGGTTATGGTTAGGGTTAGGGTTAGGGGTTAGGGTAAGGGTTAGGTAAGGGGTAGGGTTAGGGGTTAGGGTTAGTGTTAGGGTTGGGTTAAGGGTTAGGGTTAGGGTTAGGATAAGGGTTAGGGTTAGAGTTAGGGTTAGGGTTAGGGTAAGGTTAAGGTTTAGGGTTAGGATTAGGGTTAGGGTTAGAGTAAGGGTTAGGGTTAGGGTTAGTTTTAGGTTTAGGATTAGGGTTAGGGAAAGGGTAAGGGTTAAGGTTAGGGTTAGGGTTAGGGTTAGGTTTAGTGTTGGGGTTTAGCTTAGGGTTAGTATTAGGGTTAGCTTTAGGGTTAGATTAGGTTTAGGGTTAGGGTTAGGGTAAGGGTATGTGTTAGGGTTAGGGTTAGGGGTAGGGGTAGGGTTAGTGTTAGGGTTAGGCTAATTGTTAGGGTTAGGTTTAGGGTTAAGGTAAGGGTAAGGGTTAGGGTTAGGGTTAGGGTTAGGTTTCGTGTAGGGTTTAGGGTTAGGTTTAGGATAAGGCTTAGGTTTAAGGTTAGCGTTAGTGTTAGTGTTAGGTTAAGGGTAAGGGTGAGGTTTAGGGAGAGGGTTAGGTTTAGGGTTAGGTTTAGGGTTAGGGTTAGGGATTAGGGTTAGGTTAGGGTTAGGGTAAGGCTTAGGGTAAGGGTTATGGTTACGGTTAGGGAAAGGATAAGGGGTAGGTTTAAGGTTAGGTTTATTGTTAGGGTTAGGGTTAAGATTAGGGTTACGGTTAGGATAAGGCTAAGGGTTAGGGTTAGGTATTGCTTTAGGGTTAGTGTAAGGGTGAGGGTTAGGGTTAGGGTTAGGGTTAGGTTTAGGGTTTGGGTTAGGATTAGTGTAAGGGTAAGGGTTAGGGTTAAGGTTACGGTTAGGGTTCGGTTTAGGGTTAGGGTTAGGGTTAGGGTGAGCGTAAGGGTAAAGGTTAGGTTTAGGATTATGGTAGGGTTTAGGGTTAGGGTTAGGGTTAGGGTTAGGTAAGGGTTAGGGTTAGGGTTTAGGGTTAGTGTTAGTGTTAGATTAAGGGTTAGGTTTAGGGTTAGGATAAGGGATAGGTTTAGGGTTAGGCTTAGGGTAAGGGTTATGGTTAGGGTTAGGGTTTGGGTAAGGGTTAGGATTAGGGTTAGGTTTAGCGTTAGGGTTAGGGTTAGAGTAAGGGTTAGGGTTAAGGTTAGGGTTAGGGTGAGTTTTAGGGTTAGGGTTAGGGTTATGGTAAGGGCAAGGATTAGGGTTAGGATTACATTAGGGTTAGGGTAATGGTTAGGGATAGGTTTAGGGTTAGGGTTAGGTTTCAGGTTAGGGTTAGGGTAAGGGTAAGGGTTGGGGTTAGAGTTAGGGTTAGGTTTAGTGTTTCGTTTAGGGTTAGGGTTAGGGTAAGGTTTAGGTTTAGGGTTAGGGTTAGGTTTAGGGTTAGGTTTAGGGGTCCGGTTAGGGTTAGGGTAGGGGTTAGGGTTAGGGTTAGGGTAAGGGTATGTGTTAGGGTTAGGGTTCGGTTTAGGGTAAGGGTAAGGTTTAGGGTTAGCGTTAGGGTAAGGGTAAGGGTTAGAGTTAGGGTTAGGGTTAGGTTTACGGTAAGGGTTAGGGTTAGGTTTAGGGTAATGGTAAGGTTTAGGGTTAGGTTTAGGGTTAGGGTTATGGTAAGGGTAAGGGTTAGGGTTAGGGTTAGGGTTAGGGTTAGGTTTAGGGTTAGGTTAAGGGTAAGGGTAAGGGTTATATTTAGGGTTAGGGTAAGCGTTAGGGCTGGGGTTAGGGTTAGGGTTAGGGTTAGGATAAGATTAAGGGTTAGGGTTAGGGTTAGTGTTATGGGTTAGTGTTAGGGTTAGGGTTAAGTTTAGATTTAGGTTAAGGGTTAGGGTTAGGGTTAGGATTAGGTTTAGGTTTAGGGTTAGTTTTAGGGTTAGCGTTAGAGTTAGGGTTAGGATTAGGTTAAGAGTATGTGTTAGGGTTAGGGTTAGAGTTAGGGTTAAGGTAAGGGTAAGGGTTAGGGTTAGGGTTAGGGATAGGTTTACAGTAGGGTTAGGGTTAGGGTTAGGTTTAGGGTTAGGGTAGTGGTAAGGGTAAGGCTTAGGTTTTAGGTTAAGGTAAGGGTTAGGTTTGGGGTTAGGGTTAGGTTAGGCGTTAGGGTAATTGTAAGTGTTAGATTTATGGTTAGGGTTAGGATAAGGTTAAGGGTTAGGTTTAGAGTTAGGGTTAGGTTTAGGGTTATGGTTAGGGTTAGCGTTAGAGTTAGGGTTAGGGTTAGCGTTAGAGTAAGGGTAAGGGTTAGGGTTAGAGTTAGGTTTAAGGTAAGGATAAGGGTTAGGCTTAAGGTTAGGGTTAGGGTTAGATTTAGGGTAAGGGTTAGGGTTAGGTTTAGGGAAAGGCTAAGGTTTAGGGTTAGCGTTAGGGTAAGGGTAATGGTTAGAGTTAGGGTTAGGGTTAGGTTTATGGTTAGGGTTAGGGTTAGGGTTAGGGTAAGGGTTAGGGTTAGGATTAGGTTTAGGGTTAGGGTAAGTGTTAGGGTTAGGGTTAGGGTTAGGTTTAGGGTTAGCTTTAGGGTAAGGGTAAGGGTTAGGGTTAGGGTTAGGGTTAGGTTTAGTGTTGGGGTTAAGGTTAGGGTTAGGGTTAGGTTTAGGTTTAGGGTTAGGTTAGGGTTAGGGTTAGGGTTATTATTAGGGTTAGGGTAAGGGTATGTGTTAGGGTTAGGGTTAGGGTTAGGGTTAGCGTTAGGGTTAGGGTTAGGTTTAGGTTAAGTGTAATGGTTAGGGTTAGGTTTAGAGTTAGGGTTAGGGTAAGGGTAAGTGTTAGGGTTAGGGTTAGGGTTAGTTTTAGGGTTAGGGTTAGGGTTAGTGTAAGTGTAAGGGTTAGGGTTAAGGTTAGGATTAGGGTTAGGTTTAGGGTTTGGGTTAGTGTAAGGGTAAGGGTTAAGTTTACGGTTATGATTAGGGTAAGGGTAAGGGTTATGTTTAGGGTTAGGGTAAGTGTTAGGGTTGGGGTTAGGGTTAGGTTAGTGGTTAGGATAATTGTAAGTGTTAGGTTTAGGGTTAGGGTTAGGATAAGGTTAAGGGTTAGGGTTAGGGTTAGGGGTTAGGGTTAGGGTTAGGGTTAGGTTTAGAATTAGGGTAAGGGTTAGGGTTAGGGTTAGGGTTAGGGTTAGGTTTACGGTTAGGTTAGGGTTAAGGTAAGGGTAAGGTTTAGGGTTAGGGTTAGGGTTAGGGGTTAGGGTTAGGGTTAGGGTTAGGTTTAGAGTTGGGGTAAGGGTTAGGGTTAGGATAAGGTTAAGGGTTAGGGTTAGGGTTAGGGTTAGGGATTAGGGTTAGGGTTAGGGTTAGGTTTAGGGTAAGTGTAAGGTTTAGGGTTAGGTTTAGGTTTAGAGTTAGTGTAAGGGTTAGGGTTAGGGTTAGGGTTAAGTTTAGGGTTAGGGTAAGGGTAAGGATAAGGGTTAGGTTTAGGGTTAAGGTAAGGGTTAGGGTTGGGGTTAGGGTTAGCTTAGGCATTAGGGTAATTGTAAGTGTTAGATTTATCGTTAGGGTTAGGATAAGGTTAAGGGTTAGGTTTAGGATTAGGGTTAGGTTTAGTGTTAGGGTTAGGGTTAGGGTTAGGGTAAGTGTAAGGGTTAGGGTTATAGTTAGAGTAAGGGTTAGGGTTAGGGTTAGGGTTAGGTTTAGCGTTAGGTTTAGGGTTAGCGTTAGAGTTAGGGTTACGGTTAGGGTAAGGGTATGTGTTAGGTTAGGGTTAGGGTTAGGGTTAGCGTTAGAGTAAGATTAAGGGTTAGAGTTAGAGTTAAGTTTAGGATAAGGGTTAGGGTTAGGGTTAGGGTTAGGGTTAGGTTTAGTGTTGGGGTTAAGGTTATGATTAGGGTAAGGGTTAGGGTTAGGGTTAGGTTTAGGTTTAGGTTAGGGTTAGGGTTAGGGTTACTGTTAGGGTTAGGTTAAGGGTATGTTAGGGTTAGTTTTAGGTTTAGGGTTAGCGTTAGGGTTAGGGTTAGGGTAAGTGTAAGGATTAGGGTTAGGTTCAGAGTTAGGGTTAGGGTAAGGGTAAGTGTTAGGGTTAGGGTTAGTTTTAGGGTTAGTTTTAGGGTTAGGATTAGGGTAAGGGTAAGGTTTAGTGTTAGCGTTAGGGTAAGGGTAAGGGTTAGGGTTAAGGTAAGGGTAAGGGTTAGAGTTAGGGTTAGGTTTAGGTTTACGGTAAGGGTTAGGGTTAGGTTTGGGTAAGGGTAAGATTTAGGGTTAGGTTTAGGGTTAGGGTTAGGGTAAGGGTAAGGGTTAGGGTTAGCCTTAGGGTAAGGGTAAGGGTTAGGGTTAGGATTAGGGTTAAGGTAAGGGTAAGTGTTAGATTTAGGGTTAGGGTTAGGTTTACGGTAAGGGTTAAGGTTAGGTTTAGGGTAAGGGTAAGATTTAAGGTTAGGTTTAGGGTTAGAGTTAGGGTAAGGGTAAGGGTTAGGGTTAGGGTTAGGGTTAGGTTTAGGGTAAGGGTATGTGTTACAGTTAGGGTTAGTGTTAGGTTTAGGGTAAGCGTTAGGGTTAGGTTTAGTTTAAGGTTAAGGTTTAGGGTTAGCGTTAGGGTAAGGGTAAGGGTTAGGGTTAGGTTTAGGGTTAGGATTAGTGTTAGGGTTAGGGTAAGGGTAAGCGTTAGGGTTAGGGTTAGGGTTAGGATAATGGTTAGGGTTAGAGTAAGTGTTAGTGTTAGGGTTAGGGTAAGCGTTAGTGTTAGCGTTAGGGTTAGGGGTTAGGTTTACGGTTAGGGTTAGGGGTTAGGGTTAGGGTTAGGGTTAGGGTTAGGTAAGGGTTAGGGTTAGGGTTTAGGGTTAGTGTTAGGGTTAGGGTTAGGGTTAGGTTTAGGGTTAGGGTAAGGGTAAGTGTTAGGGTTAGCGTTAGGGTTAGGATAAGGGTAAGGGTTAGGGTTAGGGTAGGGTTAGGGGTCAGGGTAAGGGTTAGGTTAAAGGTTAATGTTAGGGTTAGGGTAGGGTAAGGGTAAGTGTTAGGGTTAGCGTTAGGGTTAGGATAAGGGTAAGGGTTAGGGTTAGGGTTAGGGTTAGTATTAGTGTTGGGGTTAAGGTTAGTGTTAGGGTAAGGGTTAGGGTTAGGGTTAGGGTTAGGTTTAGGGTTAGGTTAGGGTTAGGGTTAGGGTTAGGGTAAGGGTATGTGTTAGGGTTAGGGTTAGGGTTAGCGTTAGGGTTAGGGTTAGAGTTAGGTTTAGGGTTAGTTTTAGGGTAAGGGTAAGGGTTAGGTTTAGGGTTATGGTTAGGGTTAGGGTTAGGGCTTAGGGTTAGGGTTAGGGTTAGGGTTAGGTAAGGGTTAGGGTTAGGGGTTAGGGTTAGTGTTAGGATTGGGTTAAGGGTTAGTGTTAGGGTTAGGGTTAGGGTTAGGATAAGGGTTATGGTTAGGGTAAGTGTTAGTTTTAGGGTTAGGGTAAGCA